>NW_022983900.1:205496-301955 GCF_010724455.1 Aspergillus lentulus | reverse complement strand
TTTTTTTTTTTTTTTTTTTTTTTTTTCCTTCTGGAGAGTGAGATATCTATTAGACTATTACCCATTGCACGAAGTAGGGTTCAGTACAAACGCCGCGGAACACCGCGGTTATTGCGGAACCAGACAGATTTGGACCGCAAATTGTACTGGCTAAGTATCTTACCCATGCTAGACCATACCTATCTGTTCCATTAGATTCCTACTATCGAGTATTCAGCGGATCAACATATCTCTTCCAAATGGAGACATTGACTGAACTCAATCAAGAATCTAGCTCAGCCTGGAGAAGAGTAGAACAATTCCGTTTTATAGTATACTTGAGCCAGCAGGCTCTTTCCAGGCATCCTGGGCTTATGCCAACTGGGGCTATGCCATCCTTAGCAAGATCATCAATCAAGCCAGTAGCCTGAGCTACAGACTCAGAGATTTCTTTCTAAGAACTTGTTCAATCCTCCTCACCTTAACTAAATAATAACTGCCTATCCAGTAGCAGCAGGGATTGCGGTTACTCATACAGCGCTGATATATGGAACCTCGGGGTAATGGTATGTTTACTGTATACCTGTGCGTGTCGTATTTCTAATGCTTATAATCAGTTATGGGACGTACTCGAAGGCAAAAAGCTTTTTGGGAATATTGATCCTGCTCGTGTGCATGAATATGACGAACAAAGCCACTTTGCACACATAATGGCCATGCTAGTCATCCTCGGATTTCCAAAAAGGCTAGACGCGCGTCGCAGTTCTACGATGCAGGCAAGTAGCTGTACTTTCAAGTCTGCTTATGTCACTGATGGATTGTAGGGGTTTTCAAAGGGCGTAGCAACCAGTTGTATATGATTGCCCATTAGTTTCACTATTTCTTAATCTCTCATGGCCTCACTAGCTGTAATCTGGCTTCATCTCAGGAGGGAGCATATACTCCATTTTCTCGACCTGTTCAAAGAGGAAACAATTTCTTGATCATTATGGAGTGCGCAAATACAGTGTTATATTCCCATATGGGCAAGATATCACTTTCATTTCACTAGGAATGATGCCGACGTCAACACACATAGGATGTGAGTAGTGGTGGCCGGGATTGATATCTCCTAGATAGTAGACATGCTACGCTTGTCAAGTTTAACTCTGTTTAATCTGACGATGAAAGAACCTATGATTATTATAAATAGTTTCCTTAACAGGGCCATTATCTCAATTGCAGATTTAACTATGTACCACTGCAATTGACAGAATTGACGATCATTCAAGACCATATACGGGAGACGTTACACATTACGCTCAACAAGGCCCTCCCAAGCACCAGTAGAGCCCAGTGCAGCATCGCTGAAGGGGATTGAAAATATTGATGAGTATATACCGACCACAGAGGATGTGGAAGAGGGTAAGACCCAGACAAGGAGCCGGACTTGTTGTAGAGGTGCTGCGGGGATCAAATGTCGGACGTTAAGCATTAGGACGATAAAGGAGAAATAATGAGCTTGATGCCACTGGACTTGATCGAGAGTAACTGTCTTTGACACCGCAATCTTTATTGACCCATGATAGGCCCTCCAGATCGTAATGAGTTTGGATGGCTTGGATAAACAAGACACCTTTGTCTATATTAGGTGCAGATATTCATAGGCAGCCAGACAAGCCAGGTATCTGAATCCGGTCAAGTGGTCGTTCGGCAGTCAACTTTCATACTTATTAACCGGCATGAATTGCCTGGTAGGGTACTTCAGTTGATTGGATCCCCAGCGGAAAAGCCAGGTTGGGAGTCCCTCTGACATTGGTATACCTCCTAAGCGTGAGAAGCACAAACTCCTACTGCAGCATCCAGGCTGCTCACCCTTCAACTCCTTCTACTCAGAGAGCAAGCAGTGTTCTCAGTGAGCGCAAGTCGAGCAGCGATGAGCTAGGCCTGAGCGGAAACATTGTGCTTTTGCTTATCTTAGCTGTAGTAGAAGCCACATACCGCAAGCTTTTGTGCTCATTTCTCACGGACAGAGAATGATGCTTTTTATGGAATAGCCCTCTCATCAGCTTGCAAGTTTATGTTTGCTCATTTACTACGCGTCAATCCCAATGCTGTGTCTTTATGTAATTCAGTACTGCGCACTAAGGTCTCTTTCACACCCTTTTTCCTATTCTGAACATTTGCCCTGACAGATAGAGCTGTTCATGTCAAGTCCATTTGGCTTATCAATCACTAATGTCTAATTTCTCTAGAAATATTAGTATCGCTAGATAGCCTAGTATCTAAACATAAAATATCAATCCAAAATATTTGGTGGTTGCTGAGATATAAGGGAATAGTTAATTCTGTCAGGGATTAGTACGAATGTTCTGGTGGTTTTTATATACTTGCGTCACCCTTCGACAATCATCCATTCAGCACCATAGATATCAAATTAATATTTTAGTTTAGATTAGTATGATAATAATTACTAGCAATCACCCTCTCAAAATATCATTCTGTGTTAATTATACCCCTTCTTCTAAAATAGTTATAGTCCTTTTGTAGAACCATGAAATGAGCCCTAAGGCATCCATCCATGTCTTTTAGGAGAAGAGGTATAAAGGTATATCTCCTCTAGCTCTTTACCAACCTTCTTAGTCATGTAGGCTTATTTATAGAAGCTTGATATAGGTATCCAGGGTGGTAGCTTCCTCTTCTCCCACTCTTACTAAAGTAAAAGAGAATTTTAACAAGGTGCTTAAGGCTTACATAAGGCAGAGCCTTTCTATGCTCTTCTTAAGATAGCAATAGACTGCCTATACAGGTCTTAATAAAAGGATATTACTTGCTTTACCAGTATTTGTGAGCACACAGTTAACCATCTCTCAATGCCAAATAGACAGGGGCGAAGGAATTTTCCAACTTGGAAACGGAAGTCTTTCAATTTCTGCAAGACAATGTCCGAGAAATTAAGTAGCAGCACCCAGATAAGATATCATAGGACACAAGGCACAATATCATCCCTGTCAGTACCGTGACCCAGGCTGGAATAAGGGCAATACGGACGACATGCACTGTAAACAAGACAGGGCTCCACCAAAAATAGATATACCTGTTATGTCGGTACAGGAACAGATTCCAAAGTGCATATGGAAGAAGAATCTCCGGAATTAAAAAACCTCGTATGAGTGCAATGAAAGAATGTCGGATGCCTCCGCAGAGCATGAGGTTGTAGCAAAACCTATGGCCGGATGGCTCGTCTTCCCGTGGCATAAGCGCATCTAGATAAGTTCGTGCATAATTCCTTGTCCAGAGAAGAGGCTTGAGGAAAATGTTCAGGCACCCTCCCAAATTTTGTACAGTTGATAGTATTGCTGTCGAGAGCTTCGACAAGTTTGCCCCAAGAAGTAGGGTAAGGAGAAAGAAGATAGAAACGACCACAAAGAATGACGGAAAGGTAGCCGAATGCGGGAGAACAGACATGCTGTACAGAGACTATAAAGTTTGACGAGTCAACACTCATTTTGTAGATATCAGCACATCGCGGCTTAAAACTTACTGCCACAGTGGCTAAAGGTAAATATGCTGTAGCGAGATAAGTCAACGTTTTCATGCGCTGGCCTTGCTGAAATGCTATGCGGGCTTCAAGTACTGCGGTGGCACCATGCAACTAGTACAGTATTAGTGACTGCTGGGTGGCAAATGTAGAGTGCACATACAGCATTCCGCTTGAAGCATTCATTAGCATATAGTCGTAAAGGGGACCTGAACGCTTAGATAATGGTATACTAACGCTCTCCTGCACTTTCTCCCTTAGCATATGTATTTCCGTCTGTAATCTATCCAGTTCATAAACTTCCTCCTTCATCTTTTGCCTCCAATATGATATGCCGAGGTTTTCGTAACCATGAGCTTTGCCGCAAAGATGATTTATTTGACCGTCCAGCACTTTTTCGAGGGATCTCAGGTTCGAAGCCAGTGACCCGCATAGTTCGTGACATATTTTGATGACCCAGTGATATAATTCTGATTTGGTGAACATCTCGTCATCAAAAAGACTATCATTGTCCGTCTCACTAAGATGATCAATCAGCACCCCCAGTATATGTTGCGCATGGCTTCTCTGTGTATATAAGGATGCTGTTATGCCTCGTAGATATTGAGCACAAGGTGATAAGTGTTCTGGAAGCTCAACATCAAGCGCAAATCCTGCAGGGCCATTGACAATGAGTACGGTCCAGAGAGCCTGCGGGTTTGTCAATAGACCAATCTCTTCCTCATGGGTCTCTGATTCTTCCGGCAGAACAATTGTAAGCAAAACAGAAGAAGATGTCTTGAAGAGGTATGGTTGAGAACTCTCCCCTGTCCTTTTGTGCGGATGAAAAGGACATATTATCGAGCGATCAATTAGGACTTCACGTTCATGACTCACGTTCCGGTTATCCAAGACCAAATACGGAATGTGACTGGATAGAGTGACCCTTTTATAGCACTTTTGTTTTGACTAGGCTTCTGTAAGCAACTCTGAACAGTTTCCATGGATGAGAGGCTGTCTCCCCTTATGCAACTCAGAGCGTCTAGAAAGGAATGACTCACAGCATCAATCTCTTGAGGATATATTACCTGCAAGCGGTCGGGTGCTTTGTATGCAGAGCGCAGGCTTAGATGTCTTTCGATAAATCCTTGAATAAATGCGTAATTTTCATACTGCAGCCGGGCGCAGAAAGCATGGAGTATTAGCAAAGCCGCTCGTTGGAAATACGGGGTTTGCTCCTTGATATTCCTTCTCAGCGAGGTCAGCAGAAATACATGGACCGGGATTTAGAATGACAGGGCCTATAAGAAGCCACAGAACTCACACGATACGGCCTTGAGCGAAGGGCAATCGCGTGGTTGCATTGGAACACATTTTTTGTGCACCATCAGAATTATTCAGGGCTGAAAAGGAAGACTCTTTGGAGCGGCAATGTGCAGGAAGCTGTGTCCATCAGTACGAAATCCGAGAACTGCCTGGACTGACCACTGACCTTGGAGAAGAACAACTGATTGTAAATATCGCCTGCTTCCTGAATAGCGGGCCGCATTTTATTGACGCCATCAACCGTTATGACCTCGTGTACAGTGGCATGGGACAGAAGTATGTTGATCGAGCTATGGTAGTTTGTGCTTAAATAGCAATGGACAATTGCTCTTAATGCCTTCAGAGGACTAGCCGCAAGTTTTTCGTCCCAGCTGTGCAGCTGTTTGTGAGATGACAGGTCCTCGAGGATCTGAATCAAGACCACTCTTACGCTTTGGACTGAGAGGTCATAGTGAAGCTCAAAATCAAAAAGGGGCCTTTCGGCATCTTGGAGATGTGGAGGTCGGGATAAAGAAGTATTACTGTCGCTAAGAATTGACATCGTCGTCCTGGTTGAGCTTTTCGTCGTTCGTAGCCTCTAGATGTCTGAAGAATTCGGATTTGGCCTTCGGATGGCCTTTCGCTCGGTTCTATTTTCCTCAATGGCTTCTTGAAGTTCGGTGGCCTCAACTTGCATAAACAAAGTCAAGCGCTCGAAACCTTTAAGGAGTCAAGAATTAGAACTCGCTGAAAAGAATTGGTTGGAAGGAGTCAGCCTTGGAAAAAGCAAAGGGTCGACAAGACCAGTAGGAAAGGAACACGAGCCAAAACCAGCCACACGAGGCTGTAGGCAAGGCTGTTACATTCAGCTCGCACATGAAGGAAAAGTATATTTCATCTCAGCATTTAGCTTCAAAAACTGTATTATATGTAGTGACGCACACAGCTCATGGTGCCGTGACGTTGAGCTCGCCCCTCAGGCTGTTCGACCGAGAATATTGCCGGAAAGGGATCTTCAACAACACCGTCAATATCTGAGTGATCTCCTTTTTGTTAGGTCTAGGTTAGCAGCCAGACGTAAATAGGCAGAACAGGGGGCTGGCGAGTTTCTCGCAAGAACAAGGTATAGCCTGAATCTCCCGGTCAGGGTGAACCTTCCTCGAACTCTCATCTATGTGACTTTCATACAGCAGTCACTTACTGTAATAGGCTCCATAATTACAAACATCACGATTTTGAAAGCAGGCCAAATCGGTGGGGCAGAGACCACTGTCGTCAAAGCAAACGTGCACAGATTCTAAGGCAGGTTTAACTGGAACTTGGCAACCCCCTGTTACCTCGAATATGTCGGGAAAAGAAAAAGAAAAGCCACATATCGGACCGTGGCAATTGGGAAGGATACTGGGAGAAGGGGTTTCTAGCCAGGTAAGACTTGCCAATCATGCCGTCACAGGTCAGATGGCCGCCATAAAGATCATGTCAAAGAAGTCAGCTGCAATTAAGCAAAGGGAGCAAATTGCAACATTAGGTCAAACCGCATGGGATTCCAGCAGTACGGGAGCAAGGCAGATACCTGGTGGAATAGAAAGGGAGGCGGTTATTATGAAAGTGATTGCACATCCAAATATTGTCAGCTTGTATGACGTGTGGGAAAGCCATGGCGAACTGTGGGTCTCGAAGGAAGGGGCGGGCGATATATTGAATTACTAGCTAACCCTGCGGCCCAGATACCTGGTGTTGGAATATATGCAGGGTGGTGAGCTGTTTGACTACGTCTCTAATAATGGTCCCCTCCCCGAAGAGGAGGCGGTTCGGCTCTTCCGTCAGATCATTGCGGGAATCGGATATTGTCATCAATTGAACATTTACCACCGAGACTTGAAGCTTGAGAACATCTTGTTGGATGCGTGTCGCAATGTCAAACTTGCAGATTTTGGGTTGGCCGCACCGCAGCCCACGGGTCATCGGTTCAATACGCTTTGTGGAAGCCCTAATTACGTCCCCCCGGAACTCATCCATGAGCGGAAGTACCGCGGCGACAAGGCTGACATTTGGAGCTGTGGTGTTATCTTATATGCGTTACTCACTGGGTATCTTCCGTTCAATGGTGGTGATACTCTGAGTACTCTTCTATTGGTGAAGAAGGGCGACTATACCATCCCGCCGCAACTGAGCGATGAGTCTGCGGACCTTATCCAGAGGATATTACAGAAAAGACCGGAAGATAGGATTAGCATGCATCACATGGGGTCTCACCCACTTTTGAAGAAATATGAAAAGCTTCATCCAGCAATGTCGAGTTACTACGTGGGCCCTCCACCGCCGCTATCGCAGGACTGTGGCCCACCGATCAGCGAACAACAGGCCATTGATGTTGATTTGTTGCGGAACTTGCAAATATTATGGCACGATATGGAGTCGGAGGTGCTAATAAAGAGACTTTTAAGTCCTGAGTGGGTAATACTATTTCAATCAGTTGACTTATTGTGCTCTAGATGGCTCACGGCAATGCTGGCTACGTCTCTTGAGCTACTCCATCACAAGGGCCTTGACAAGTTACACATACGCTAATCAGTTGAACCTCAGGCCAAATCACGAACGATTGTTTTACTGTGCATTAATGAAGTTCCGGGACGAGCACAGTCGACAATCGCCAGCCCAGCCAACTGTAGCTTGTGGAGCTAGAGCGACCATCAAAACTTGTATCGAAGTGGCGACGGTATGCGACCCGAACATCATCTGGAAGGATGAAATCGAAAAGGTCTCGCATGAGCTCAGGCAAACCTGCGAAGATGCCTTCAACAAGGGTCCTCTATCGACCGGCTACACGACTACTACTTACACAGATACTGGGGCCCCTGCAACGTTAGCGTCAGTGGTGACTCCTACAGCAAAGGCATCAAGCTCCTGGGTAGGCCGACTCGGTAGACGTACTGGAGCTCTGGCGATGCGGATAGGAGGCATTTTGACCGAAAAAAGGGTCGAAACTGGTGACTCTGGCGGAAGGCAGACTGATCTATTCCAGCAGGCGGATCCGTCTGCAGCGTGATACGCCACCACACTTCACAAGCCACTTGGTAGTAACTACGTCGCCACAGTCTAACTGTTTGATGACTGACCTGGTTTATCAAGGCAACTGCATGGAAGCATAGAAGCAATCAGACAAATAACAGGCAGTCATTCTTTTCGTCAATTACTATATCAATATCAAGCCCTCTAAACAACATATCCTAGGGGCAATTAGATGATTTAGATCTTATCAAGGAAGGAAGAAGATGAAAAGTGGCCCCATAGGACTAAGGAGAAAAGTAGCCTTAAGAATCAGCATAGTGCTACTGTGATTAACTATGCATGTTGTCCCCCTCTAGGGTTCAGTAATATGTCTACCCCAGCAGGCAAATCAGCCATAATCTGTCAAATACTAAGTATAGTGGCGTTAACATAGTATATCATGCTTAAAGGTCTTCGAGATGCGATGATGAGAGTAGGACAGCAGAAATGAAGATTCAAAATTAATGCAGAATTGACTTAGTATATTGCGCAAGAGAAAGGGAGTAAGATGAAGGGTGTCTGAGTTGTATATTCATCACTATTGATGATCAGTTTGTCCTGTCTAGTTCACGTCCAACACGCTCCCTTGTTGGTTGAATGCAAACCAGGCGAGAACACTCTAGAGCATAGATAAAAAGTCTGGGCCATTAATTAGCACTACCAAATGAGCCAGACAGGGCTACATCTAAGATGTAGTTATCAATAACCATAGCAAAAGAGCCTCAAAGTTCTGTTAATTCAATGATAGGAGTAAGCTATATTTCCACTGCTTTCATGCTCTTTTCCCCCTTTTTCTTTCTTCCCGCAGTGAGCTAGGGTTACACTAATCCAGGCACAGTCAAAAATTGATACTTAGGCGTGGCCGCGTGGGGATGAACAGTAACAACATTCCTACACTGCTTTTTGCGCTCACACTAGTCCTATGGGAGTGAGTAGTGGTTATATAGGCCTAACGTGGCCCCTACTAACTAATCATAGTTAGATTTAGTTTGGTTTGATTTAATTTAGGTCAGTTAAATAGTTTGATATTATATTAACTATCTTACCAATGATACTATCTACCATACTATTACTATGCCTATAGAAAATTAATACTTTCATATAAAATACATATATGATCGCTAATAAAAATAGTGCGGATTGGTTAACCCAATCAAAAAACCATAAATCCATAACTAATGGATTTAACTAAATCTGAATTAGTTCTACCCTAGGGAAACTAAACCTAGTGTAATCTTTAGGCAGGGCATTGAATTCAAACCACTGCAGGTTCAGTGAGGGTTGGACTTGGATAACTTGGATTCAATTTTGGCAGTTCGGTTATGCAACTGTAAGGAGGACTTGTCAGATTGCTGAATCCCGTATTGCCATCGAATTAAGCTTCATTAATAGGTAGATTCAAAACAATGCAGTCATCACTGTTGTGGCTTATGACTCTAATGGTCATCAGTGCCAACTCCAAACATCGATATTTCCAAATATTGTTGTCTCAGCCGGATTCAGTAAAAGCTCTAGGCTAACAAGGCGGATTCATGACGTCAGTGCTTCATCTTAATCTCAGATTATATCCGTCTGCTTAGCAATTATTTGAACTGATGTGATACATTCTCTGCCCTAATTTATTCTCTACTTATTCTGCTACTCATAAAAAACCCCCTACTGGATACCCAGCACGAAGCGCCCAAAATGGAAATAGAGTTAATCTAAATAGCCTGGTCTAGGCAGTCTTACAGTCTTCATTTTCTTTTCTTTGGCTGGTATCTTCACTTTTCTGTAGCAATGACCTGCAAAGTTTTCTAACAGATTGACCCAACTTCATACGAAAGTTTATAGATTTGAATTTAGCAAGAAGCATAAGGTAGAATCACGACGCCGCTGATCCAGGGGCTGCAATGACAGGAAATAAAGTCAATTAGGCGACCACTGGATCTGACAAGGCTGTAAGTTCGAACTGATTGCTCTATAGTCCAGCTGGGTCCTGCAAGCATCTATTAAGACTTTCTTCAAAGGGATTAATGTCAAGCATCTTCTGCACCCATTCGTGGGTTCGTTTGTTCTGTCATGTTCCCATTGGGAATTCGACATTCAGCAACAGATACGGCATGACTCATAGCTGAGTTTACTGTAGTGGAACAGCATCACTGTCTCATTGTTTTTCCTAAACCTTAGATAATCACACTGAAGCTGGAATCCGAGAGGAAACAAGCCCCGAATCCTACACAGTTCGACATGAACTGCTAAGCTATCCACCTTCCGCCACATGCCGTGCCAAGGAAACGCCGCCCTCTTTCAATGACTCGGTCTTGGTGGATGGACTCAATTCGTCTGTCCCAAACCACGTCGGCCTAGGAGGGTACGAAAAGGAAAAGGCTGAACCCCTGTAGATCAGTTAAATGGTGCCATACAGAGCGTGAACTTGCACAGACATGAATTTGGAAACTGAATACTCGAGAAAGGGTTTAGTTACCTTGCGATCACCAACTGCAACCATTCTGTGCACCTTTCAGATAGCAATCGCGGAAGGCGTCGTAGGAATCAGACAAGGATGTGCACTTGAAAGTGAGATAACCGCAGTTCGGTATAGAATTGATATAATCTGGGAAGGGAGCCATAGCAGCCGCAGAGGCAATAGGACTTAGAGAAGCAACGGCTACTATGAGGAAGCTGGTTATACCCTTCATTTAGAAAAGATTGATTCGAGATTGATAGAAGTAAATTGAGGTAGAAACTGGGATGCTGCTAGAAAGCTAGCGAGTGACTTCATGAGATAGATAAACTGAAGAGGTAGGATTTAGTTACATCTATATTATAAACTCTCCAATCCTCTCCAGATACCATACGTCACATGTGGAGCATTAATCGCATGAAAGGAACTGCGAATTTATCTTCTCCTATGAGGAAGTGCTCGTGTAGTCCGGATTGTCCGGATCTATCTGTCATGGAGGCATACTTTAACCGAACGCGGCTCACAAACAGTGGAATCTCGGCCTGTACGGTTTTGAACCCTATAGTCTATAGTACAGCCTACATAGGAGATTGGTCATTTGGTCATCATCTTTTCAACGCCTTGGTGTTCGCAATCTGTTGGTATACATTACCTTAAATGTCTGGAGTAGGTGTCATTGGGTCATACGTGTGTCACTTCTCTAGTAAAATACTTAGTCTCTTAACTTCTTGACCCTTGGCAAAGTAATATGACCTGTGGAGAAACCTGGATATAAATATGCCCTTCTTCTCCTATGAATCGGGCCTCCTTCCTCCAGTAACTCTTGGTTAACAATTATTTCCTACTTCAGCAGCTCTTCTCAAAGCTGACATAATGAAGTTCTCTACTATTTTTCTGGCCTTGTCAGCTAGTCTATCTGGAGCAACTGCTAGAGTTATTTGGACAGACTATGAGCCTAATGAATTATGTTGGAGGCCCTGCATCCCTGAAAAGCTTGACTGTCCTGATGGTTGGGTAAGAAGAGAAAATACCTTGAATCTACTATGAAAAGAATAGAAAGATTACTAACGCTTCACACCTGTAGTATGCAAAGGAGATTGAAGTAAGACTTGACTTTACCCACCACTTATTATGTCCATGGAAAACTGCTGACGTTGTTTAGAACCATTGCTGGGCTTGCTGCAAGGACCATGATGAGGACCTGTATAGATGGCTTCAAAAGTGATGACTACTTGATTCTGTTCTCACCGGCATGAGGAGAGTAGAATCTGATTTTAAGATGATACGTGGAGCTTATACACTGTAGCACATACTGCTAGGCATACTTAAACATCACATCTAAAACAAAAGCCGGAGCGATGACTTTTGGCATGTGAAAAATTGAAACAAATGTTATCGAAATTTGGCAGTTCGGCTAGACTCCCTCATGGGAAATCATCCATAAATTCAAAACCCCTTCAACTGGGCTGAACGTCAAGTCTTTTCCGGTTACATTCGACCAGCGATGTGAAAATTTCGTCCTGCTCCCCGAATTATTCCCGCCGTAACTATCTTTCCTTTCAAGACCAGTTTTTACGGCCATGTAGATCATCCATTTATTGAACAAATATAAGTTCGCTGTATTCCAACCGAGTGGTGATGAACTTAGTCTTAACATTCGGATATTGCAGAATCCCCTTCTAGTTTATTGGTGATAAAAACTGGTTCGTCCACTCTTTAAACGCACATTATCGACATGGCTGCTCCCAGTGACATTTCGATCGAAATCTCACCGAATCATGTATGCTGGTAGGTAGTGCTAATTATATCTGGTCTCAACCAAGATCTCTTGACCAGCCCCTTTACTAATGCTGGCGGTTGCATAATTTAGGACAAACAGCTCTCAACCGACGCCGATCCGCTACTTGCAATGGTATCTTCCGCAGTTGGGAAAACGTTCTTCGTTCACTGACCTTAGTCAAAACAAGGCATTAATTGGGTCGTTCGGAAGGCCATTGCGATGACTGAAGTTACTATCAAAATGGAATAATTCGAAGAGCCCCAGTCCTAGTACCGGCAGTCTGGTTAGTCAGATTGCTATAAGCCAGTCCACCAACGTCAATTTGGGCGGGACTTCTGAAAATCGCTATATGGACTGGCTCGAGTATCCCCAGGAAGATCACATCTTCGGGAAAACCGTGGTTCAATCCCGATAAATCGGCAGCTCACAACAGCATTCGTCAGTGGCAAAGCCAATACCGTGTGTGGACTCAAACCGAAATCGATGATTCAAATACTGGCAAATTTCGCAAATTTCTGCGCGCAGAGATTGATGGAGACTGCATCCCGACGACGGGTTCCTTGTTGAAAAAGCCCGGGCAAACGAGGCCCACGAGGGCGGAAGAGATGGGCTATGGATCCAGGTAGTAATTGGAAGTCAGGATCCTAAACGGGTTGTTTGAACAGGTAAGACATACCCTGGAAAGACAAGCTCAAGCTCCTCTATCGGGCTTGGAATCTCAAGCGATCGGACTCTAACTAGTATTGAAAGGTCTGGGGGTTTGAAATCATCGACAATCAGCATCAGTATGGTCATCGCATGGTAATGTCGGATACTAAAGGCAGGTACCAAAAGGGACGACACGTCTACACTTTCGTGGACGAAAAGTGCGACTGCGTCACAATGTACACCTGTTTGACTGACGATATAAAGTCGCCAAAATGTAGAGCTCTGTTGCCAGGCTAAGTATTGTACTCACGCTTGAGAGCTGATGAGCGGAGATCTCGATTGATAATGTCTCCTTTTAGAATAGGACAAAATAAACAGTTACTTTCTTTTGCAACATTTCATCTACTGTGGTAGTTTCAGCTTGAACGTCTAGTAACTCTTACTCTATTCCGGTCCTTCCTCAGATTTTCAATCTGTAAGATCTCTGTGCTATGTAGGACTCTTCATAAAAAAATAATTAATGTGGGCATCCGCTGGGCCTAGGTAGCCCTGGTCACCCTAAAACCCAGCTCTGAAGGAAAAGAATTCCTATATACACTCATATGTACGATTCTTCTCACCCGTCTAGCAGGAGACTCCGGTGCCGTATCTGAGAGAACCTGGAGTCCGATCTAGTCCGCATAGCTGATGCGGAATGCTACCCATTTATAGGTGACTTAAGTCTGTTCAATAGGCATTAAATCGGCAATCTCACCGCATGAAATGAGGCCGGACCGTTCTTGGTAAATGTTCTCATGCTTCTTTGATTATCCGATGTACACACGGAAAAGTAGAAGTCAAGTAATGATATATAATCTATGCGAAGGATCGTACCAATGTCCGTACGGGTTAGAGGGAACTTGAAAGTGCAGTTAATTATCAATATTCCTCGGCGGAAGGGGCTCGTCCATAATGTCATAGGCGAACTCTTTCTGCTGCATGCCGATTCCCCATTTCTGCAACCCCGCCATTTTGTACAGCCAGAAGCCTACCCCAAGGGCAATCTCTTTTGCCTTGAACCCCAGAGGACTCGCGTTCTTCCGTAGATTTCCGTTTTCGCTTGACAAACGAGCGATAGCCTCAACACGGGGCCGGCGAATAGACTCGTAGTCCTGGAATAGTTCCATCAGTGGTCTCGAGGTACCTTCTAGCAGCCGTGAAAACAAGAAGACATCTTCCAAGGCCATCGATGCGCCTTGGCCCGCATGTGGCTGCATCGCGTGGGCTGCATCGCCCATGAGCAAGCAGCGCTTCGTGGCCCAAGTCGCAGCCGTGGGCATCTTGTAAATAGGATAGAACTTTATAGTTTCGGTTTTGCGGATGATCTCGCGCAATCGATCCGCCCAGCTGCCACTCGCGCTGCGGATAACCTGCAGTAGGTTTTCCTTGAAACCTTCAATCTCCCTTTCGCCGAATGCTTCCCACCCTTCGTGGTTGCTATCTCCCAAGGGTGATTGGGACCTCGCGCGAGTAGAACCAGTACAAACGGTCACCAGAGGCGCTACACGGCATTATTCCAAATAGACCCTCCGGAGTTAATGTTGCATGAAGAACGGGAGAGACTGCCTCTTTATTATCAGACAGGACAGACGTCGGCAGGACAGTGCACATGTTTGAGATACCTGAGTATACTATGACCCGCGGGAGCAGAGCTTCTCGTACAGACCCAGCCGATCAATCAGGCGCAAGCCGTTGGAAGGAATATTCACCGCGCCTCCAAAGGTAGTTGGTTCCGGCCGTAGTTCGTAGACCGACGTATCAATCCCATTGTACGCCTTGAGTCGTATGGCCGCCGCCAGTCCAGCTGGACCACCTCCGATAATGATTGCCTGTCTGTTCCCGTTAATTAAAACCCACGGGAGACGTACCAAATTTTGAGGGGAAAGACCTTCTTTATAGGAGACATGCTCCTCATACACTGTCTTATACTTGGGCCAAAATGTTGGGATTATCGGGTGTGATGGTAAGAATGAGAAGGAAGACTCGTTTTACTTGCCTACAGAACAAAAGGGGTCTCTATCTAAAATGATACATCTCCCGATTTTCAGTGATGAATGATGCCGTTAAAAGAGATTAGATAGACTATAGTCAAAAATGTTTGCTTGTCAATGAAAAGGCTTTGGAAATCTGGAAAGGGACAAGCAGTGATCATGGGAAATGCTCAGGAAGCGACGGAGGATTTCCTTAACAAGAAATTATCCAGCAGCAACAATGCCGCTTTAAGGCTAAGCAACGCAAGGAAGTACATTTCTATGTCATAATAATTGATACGCCCACATTTGAAAGCGTTCAGTTTGAGGAACTTCAATTTTGTATGGTGTCACAAGGTATCGATGGTTATTCCTGTAGTCATGATACTCTGGAAGATGAGGTGCAAGGTGGGTGGTAACTCTGCGATGACTCCTAGAACAGTACAGCCTTGGACATGTACTCCAAGTAATCTTCTGATCTACCATTTTTTTAGCCGCTTTTACTCCTTCCTCCTTCAAACCAATTGCCGATTGCATACCCACTTGTTCCCTAAAATATTCCGGCTCGTCCAAAAGAAGACGGTGGCAGAAGACAGAGGGTTGGGGGCCCGGAGGCTGATTACATTTTCCTGGACCTCTCGGGGCATTGGTGGAATCATGTACCAGTTGGCGTCTTTTGCGGGTGAATGGTGACTGTTAAAGAGGAAACCTTTTAGAAAGGCATCTTATAGCATTGGATAACCGTCTTGAGCCTGGACAAATCTGTGCGGAAAACTCCGGACTTCTTCAACGCAAACGACGGTAGGTCAGCGTCTGACGGCTGATTCCCGTGCCAACCTGAGTAAAACATGACATCTATCTTAGCTGGTACAGAGACTGGCCTGACGATCATAGGGAATAACGCAAAACAATTTTTCGCATAGTGTCTAGAGAACTTACGGGATATAGCCGTCGGCTAACCCCGGGACGGGACCAATCCGCAGCATATGGATAAGTTCCACAGCAATACCACAGGCAGTTTTGGACCAGTATACAACATTTAAATGTGATTCCGCTACACGTAGGCCCAAGTCTTCCGTCTCTACTCGCTAATTCTCAACCTCCCCGATGTTAAGTTTACAGGGTAAAGTCGCCGTTATTATTGGGCTCGGCCAAACAGCCCCAGAAGGCTGGGGCATCGGTGCCGCAATCGCCACGAAACTTTCGCAACACGGTGCCCTTATCTTCGGCGGAAACCGCACATTGTCCGCGGCCGAGCGAACAAAGGCCCTGATAGAGGCTGACGGCGGCACATGCGACATTCAAGAAACAGATGTTACTGATGCCGCGTCTGTCAAGGCGCTGGTGGACAGCTGCATGCAGAAACACGGCCGCATCGATATCCTCATCAATAACGTCGGGAGATCGGAGCCTGGGTGTCCGGCAGAGATGTCCGAGGAAGTATGGGATCAGCAAATTGATGTCAATCTCAAGGGCGTATACTTGACATGTCATTTTGTACTGCCCATCATGGAAAAGCAAGAGACTGGGGGCTCGATTGTGAATGTCTCGAGTATCGCCGGGATGAGGTACATCGGGAAACCGCAGGTTGCTTATTCGGCAGCGAAGGCGGCCATCATGCAGTTTACGAAGACGTCGGCTGTGATTTATGCAGGGAGGAATGTGAGGTTGAACACGGTTGTGCCGGGTTTGATATATACACCGTATACGAAAGCGCTTGCGAAGCGGTATGCACCCGGGGGCGATGAGGAGGAGTATATGAGGAAGAGAGATACGCAGGTGCCGATGGGACGAATGGGGGATGCCTGGGATGTTGCTAATGCGGTTTTGTTTCTGGCGTCTGATGAGGCGAGGTATATCACGGGCCAAAAGTTGGTTGTGGATGGGGGAATTACTTCATCCACCGGGAGGGTATAGCTTTGCAGTATTGCATAAAGTATGTCATTGATATCACGGAGTCTCTCTCTCTCTTTTCTTGCTCTGTCTAGTCAAACCTCAACTCCTCCACGCCCACCAGCTCCGCCTCTCGATTCAAATTCTCTATCTCCGACTCTGTAAAAGGAATGCCCTCTTCCAACCGCTTCTCGCGGGTAATCTGCTCAATCTCCCCAGGGTAGTAGATACGACTTACACCTTCCATCTTCTCGCACCCAACAACCCGCTGATACAGATAGTCCATCCGGTCCTTGAAGTCCTCCATACTCATAAACAAATCAGGTTTGATAGCCATCAGGAAGTGCCCAACATCCGCCGGCTTAGACGGATCATACGGACCCGTCACCTGCCCGGCAAATGCCGACCCTGAAAGAACGCCAGAAAACACATCCATCATAATCGATAGGGCAGACCCCTTTGGGCCGCCCATCGGCAACATCACACCCTCTAGCGCCTTGGCCGGATCATCCGTCCTCTTCCCCTCTGCGTCAAGCGCCCAGTCCGTGGGGATCTTCTCCCCGCGCCGGAGCGCTTTATAGATCTTCCCCCTCGCCGCAACTGAAGGTGCCATATCAAGGATAAACGACCTCTCCTTCCCTGCGGGAGCTCCGCAGGCAATTGGTGAAACGCCCATAAGTTTCGACTTCCCGCCCCAAACCGGTAGCGCGGGCGAGGAATTCGTGAAAACAAGCGACATCATCCCCGCATCAATCGCCTGCTGGACAAGCCAGGCCGCCATCCCATAATGGTTTGAGTGCTTGACGGAGACTAATCCGATGCCGAATTCTCGCGCCATCTCGCACGCGCGCTGTATGCCCAGATGGGCCGCGACAAACCCGAAAGTGTTTTTCCCATCTACCAGCGCCGCAATCGGTGTGATCTGCTGCAGCTCTGGGGATGCCGAGGGATCTAGGACTTTCTGGCGTATGCGTTGCATGTATGAGGGGATGCGGTTTGCGCCGTGCGTATCTACGCCGCAGAGGTCGGCTTGGACGAGACAGTTGGCCACGATGGTAGCATGCTTGTCCGGGACGCCGTTGGCTGCGAGGACTCTGTGGATGAAGCTTTCGAGGTCCGAATGTTTGATGTGATGCATTTCTTGCTTTGATCGGACGGTTTCGAGCAATACAGAGAAGTGATGAGGACTCTACGTCTTAACTGCAACTTTAAGAATCGTCCCTTTTGCTTTTTTTTTTAGGACCTTGACACATTATCAGAGAAATTTTTCGTTCCCTTGTGGATGTAGTGCTTTTTAAACTGAGAAGGTATTGTCTCTTTGTTGCGGTTGACTGCCTTTCCAAGACGGCAACGGAACGGGCTGCCATCCGCCCACCGGGGGGATTCCGACGGCGGGGAGAGGCCGTATTTCAACCACTGACTAAATAGGCCCGAAAATCGTCTGTTTTTGGCTGGAGAAGTAAGAGTATCTATCATCTACATGTCTTTTCCGCAGAGTCGCGACCTCTTAGCCATCTGCTTTCTTCAAGCGACTCGAGGTCTAAATAGCCGATAACCGTTTAGAGTACCGCACTGGTAACATAGTTCAGATATTTAGTTCCATTGAACGAGCCATGGTCGTCCCGACCTGCTCTCACTAAGCAATAGTCACCCCAGAACCCCCGTACCTACTGCTACAGCGAAGGCTCAGTGCGGAGCGCTGTTGAATATCTCCCCCATGAGCCCATCAATATCAAACGTCCCGCTCCAACCTGGGAAATCCCCTTGTAAGAGGTCATCGAACAGATTTGAGAAATCGGATACGCCGTCCTCTGACGTTGTATGCGGTTGGACAAGCCAGGACTCTGCGTTACTAGCCTGTACGTCTAAGAAAGGCTGTCCTTGGCCAGTGCCAAGTTGATCGGACTGCAGTGTAGAGTGAGACCCTGATCCAGGACCCCGGATGTCGCCATGTTGTGCCAGATATGATTGATCTGGCTGGGAAACAGCAGAGACCATAGGCTGGCTCTTTAGGAGTCTTCGAATGGTGACGCTAGATAACTCATGAATACAATCGCGAGCTCGGATAGCCTCAGCCCAGTGCTCTCCAATGCTGCTCAGAATGTTCTGTGCAATGTTGAATTTAGATATCAGGTCGTCCACCAGGAACTTTGTCGCTGTTTGTGGTAACCTCCAAATGCAGTACAACATGGCAAGCGTGCCAAGAAAGATTGAATGCACAACAAGCCGGCTGTATAGTAGATGTCCTGTGCTGTACAAATCCCCATATCCTTGAAGCAGCATGATGGCCTGCTGAAAACACTGCTCGAGGTTTTCGTCCGACGGATTTGGGATTCCGGGACTGGGTCGCAATAGTAGGATCATTGTGTCATGATACTTGATCTTACACAAAAGCGGCAATTTACAGTTGACGCCGCTCACTTGTTGTGGTATGCTCGAATGCCAATCTTGCAAATTTTTAATCATATCCTTTTGCCAGTTGGCTATATCTCGGACTGGGGGATAAGCATAGGCAGGCGCTGCACGGTTGACGCTGTGCATAACGTATTTTGTTTCTGATACCAGTTGGGCCAATCCGAATATATGGATTGAATATGACATGTGCGAAGGCGATTCCTTGTATTGCTGGTCAGGACCGATGTTCATGAGATCGCTGTCTGATATAGCAAGGGGAAACTGCATTCTCCCTTTAGTTGGTACTTCAACGTGGAGGAAGTTGGTCTTGCTTACCCTTATGTCGCAAGCTTCATCTCTGATGCCGATCGGTCGACCCATCATAGTGCACACTGTTCGATCAAAGGTATACACCACCCAGAAGATACGGGTCCTCATTTCTTGGTCGAATACCGAGATATGGAGGGACTGAGATGCCCGCACATCACGTTGAAGGCCGAGGTCAATCACGCTCGCAAGACATTGATAGTTGAGGTTCCAGATGTTGATATTGCAGGAGGGGTTATACAAAGCATACACCATGAGGAGCAATAGGCATTGAAGAGAAGTAATGGAACCATGATTGCAGGCATGATCAGCATACTTCAATGCAGATGCATAATATCCTTCCACCGGAAGATGAATCTTGCATTGGCGTGATAGATTCAGGGCAGCGACGGCCAAGACCATGTAAACTTGGAAGTTATCCAACGGCCTCTCTTCCTCCGACGCATAGACTTGGTCAATGATTTCCATATGCGATTGCTCGTGTAAAAAGGGGTGAAGAAGATGAACGGTTTGGAAGTATTTCGCAGAGAGCTCTATAGCGCTTTCTTTTCGAGGTGGCAGTAAGGCTGGTGTATTCAGCAGTTCCACTGATAGGTGCGTTGAGTCCCAAGCCGCTCCTGGTGCGGCTTTCTGTTTACCACGACAGCCAGCACTGGAGAGAATTCGCTTTGCAAAGAAGTAACCGCTGGAGGGACCAATATACCGAGGATCTCCCCCAGGTGACAGCGAGACCAGTCCAATCTCGTGCGCCTGCTGAGGTTCGTCATTGACTGCATTGATCGTAGGTATGATTTGCGAAGCTGCCTGTTCACAACGAACATTATTTGTTGGAGCACCCTCAGCAATGTTGGTCCTTGTCTCCTGCGGCGAAGGCTCTGGTGGAGCCTGGCTATGGTGGGATTCGCTTTCGACTGGTCCATCAGAGATTCCAGGGTGCGTTGTCCCGTCTAAAGCTCGTACATGAACTTCTGGTGCACGGCGTAGGTCGACATCGGAACATCTCTCTCGTACAATAGCCTCCAACCATTGTATTCGGTTTTCCATATTGGAAATGTATCTTCTCTGGTACTCAGCGTGACTGAAGAGGACGACTCAGGGAGAAAAACTGACGATCGATGGACTTGCTGCTTTCCATCATTGATGCAGGAAACGCCCACCTTTTCGCAGGAACCGCAGGAGGGAGTATTACCATCACACTGTATGCAAAATGAGCTCTCATTGAACAATGCGACTTTTGGGATTCGCTTACACGGATCTTCCGTCGCTGACAACGCCTGCATGCGGCTCGATTCCGAGCCCTCTTTTGCAAGTCCATCTGCTCCGTAAATCAAGGGAAAAGCTCAGGGGCAATTCAAATAAGAAAGTCACAAAGAACACACAGTATACTGATTTTTGCTAATATAATAATCAGCCCTAATCAGCCTCACAATGGCGGTTGCCCAAGATATCACTCTAAGAAAAACAAGTTTACGGAGTCAAGGAAAAAAGGTCTAGCGGGGCACATCCGTCTACGGACCGGAATAACCCGCTGGATGCCTACTGATGTGATAATTCTACCTGGACCTAAGCAAAACCCAGAATACCCCTCCTAAGCCTAAGCCCAGCCTAGAACCTAACTAGGCTACCCAGTTAGGCTACCTAGATTATTTTATCCTAGTATAATTTTCTTAGAGTTGCATTTGGTGTGAGTTTGGGTGAGTTCAAGCCTAGTTGGCACTGAACCGCTGCTGCTGAGGGAAAGGTGAGATGAGAGCACTCTGGCCCGCATGTACCTCTCTGAAGACCAGGATATGGCCGACGATAGGGACCAGAAGAGCATATCAAATTTTTGACTGGCTGAAAGTTAGATATCTGAGATACAGCTCTGGCCCTCTATTGATCCGTATATTAGTCTAAAAGCCTACATACATGACAGGAAGCGGTCTGCAAGTCTTCTAGTCGTTCATATGAAGAAAGCCTTTTAGATATGGACAGTTTTCAACCCAAGGTCTGAGAGGCATCCTAAATGATCAGGTGTACAACTACTTTCTGAAGTGGCTTCTCAGGTTTCCGATTGGTAAGGAAGATCTATAGCTCCTCCAGACACTGTACTTAGTCCCAGTCTACATAGCTTTGCATGCCCTAAGGACATTGAGTAGGGTGTGGTGCAATGAAACTTGATGTGTCCTTCTGGCCCCTATCGTCCGCCATATCAGCAGAAGGCAGTTCCATGCGATCCGATTGATAAGGCCTTTTATAGAGCGTAGTTGGCCTAGCCACTGCTCTCGACAGGGAGAGTCGATGCCAAGGAACTCCACTTGCGAATCCTGGACGGACATGCGCGCATGATTGGGCCAATTGTGAGCCGCATGAGTGAAAAGCGGATGGCCGAGAAATCACTGTAATGGGACTCCTCGATGAGGGGATCAACACAGCGATAGGCGAGCTCGGTATGCGCCTTTAGCTCGTCAGAGTAGCCCACACTTTCCAAGCAGTCTCTCACGGACTGATGATGACCATTAGACGGTAGGATGCGATTTCCTCACGTGTAAACTGACCTACAGTCCTCAAAATGTCTTCGTCAAGGTGAAGGTTGCAATTCTCAGAAACCTCTAGCACTCTCAGTGGTCGCAGAGACGCGGTAACACAGTTTCTAATCACTTCCAATACAAGGGCCGCGTTGAAAACTTCCTTGTAGAGCAAATCTCGTCCTTTGGGTATGTTCTTTAAGACGGGAACGGCGTCTTTTGAAGGAGTACTCTCTAACTTCTCATATGCTAAGTCGACCTACAATAAAGTGCCTCCAGCCTTCTCTCTCTAAGGAGGTTGCTGACTTGCTTTTTAAGTTTGTCTGTGCAGGAATGCCCCTGGGCAAGGTACACCACCGTTTCCTCAATGTAGCGTACAATATCCTGCTCCCTTTTGAGACAGGAAGTCGGGTTCTTGTCTGCGACCCTTTTAAAGTATCCTTCTATATCGGGATAGGGCCGACTGGTAACTAGTATCCGGGTATTAGAGTTGGTTAGGCTTGAAAACGTATCTTTAAACTGCTTGCTGTAAGGGAGTGGCTTGTGGTTCCCGATCTCATTCATCCAGTGCATGGACGATGTAGTATTTTCGGCTGGTGTTCTGATCCGCCGCAGCGGCCTTCGCAATATATCTAGGCTAGTCCTGCCAGGGATCTTCCCAAAGACCCCGTAACAGAGGTTAGCATCACAGGGGCTCGAATATTTGCGCCTATCATTTTCCATTAAAATCCTTTAAGTCAAAAACCCGATCGAAGTTGTCGGCCTAGGCAATACTGAATATCAGGTCATTTGGCAAGGGCCATATGATCAAGTGACATACTAATATTCGGGGCTATATGTGCTATCGGGTTGGGGGAATAAGCAGGAAGCAGGAGAGGGCATAAGAAAGAGATGACCCTAAGGGACACAATGACGAGTTGTTACTTTTATTGCTTGCCAATTTAGTATTCATCGTGACGGCGAAAGTTGTTCATTCCATTTCCCACCTCCTGCCGACCCATCACGGTCATATCCAGCAGGTGATATGTGGACAGGATAATCTCCAAGCCACGAGACGAGGTGTCGTAGGTGTGAAATACCTCGTCACCTTCCCGGAAGAACGAACATAGTCCAAAATAGCCGTTCCCGGGCTTCCAGGTGATAATTTCTCCCTGTGCCTCGACTTCGGCCCACGTTTTGTGCGTTTTCGCGGAACTATAAAAAGGAAACCTCCAGCCCATCCGATTCCTGTAGGCGGTAATTTCAGACAAAGGCGCGGTAGCCACGGCGACGAAAGAAGTATCCCTGCTCCACAGGTGGCGAAGGTCGGGGATATGGTCCATGCAGAACGAGCAACCCACGCAGCCCTGAGTCTCATTGGGTCCCAGCATAAAATGGTAGAGGATTAGCTGTTTGCGCCCATCAAATAGATCCGACAGGCTCTTCACTCCGTCAGGTGTATCGAATTGGAACCGAGCTGGGTCGTGGATGCGCACCATGGGCAACTGACGGCGTGCCACGGCGAGCTCCTGTAACAGTCGCGTTGCCGCTTTCTCCTGCTGGAGAAGACGAGATCGAGCAGCCTGGTACTCTTCGGGGCTGACTATATTTTTCTAGGAGTGGTGAGGGAAATGAGGGAAACCCACTAATATTTGCGAGAGAAACATACCTGGCTATCCATTGCTGTAATCTGTGACAGAAAGAAAGAGGGACCATTCTACGAGGGCGGTAGCTGAACCGAAGATCACACGAGTTTTGTATATAATCGAAATCTACACGTCACATCCGCGTTCTAGGAAGAGACGGGATCTGCTCTTCAGACAAGGACAATTTACAGCTTAGCCATACAGGCCAGAGCCAATCAGCACAGAAGACTTATATCATGTGTAAGCAAAAACATGTCGTGGAGCAGAGTCGTTGACGTGCGTGAGACGCGTTGTCACGCGTTCTCAGGAATTCCGTTCCTCGTATCCGAACTCAAATCGCGGAGTTCTGACGCTCATTCGCTGTGGGGCTCTCCCTGACCCCAGATTCATGGATTCGCGGTATCTATACGAAGTGGCTGCATTGATCTGGGCTCTAGTTTGGAATCTGATTGTCTCAAAGAGATTCATGCGGGGTGATGTCTCAGCTTCTAGTGGGTTGCGTGGCTTACTGGTGGTGGAAATGTCACTGAAAATACGAATTGTTGATTTGCGATCCTGCTATTCTCTATGAAAGATGTGTAAAGCCACGGTTGAGAGGCTTTTCTAGAGAAGACTGAGCAGCATCCTGTGACATTGTTTGCTAGTGCATTGCCCAATCTAGCCCATCGCTAAGGGATAGATAGCTATATGGCTTAAACTCTACTCGAAGCTGAGGCCACCTGCTTTCCATAATCATGTTGCTGATGACGTACACGAACCATGCTTTATCTTTCTCTGCCTCCCAGTGGCAGTATAAGATGGAGTAGATTTATTATGTTCCTTTCACCTCCCTGACCGACCCTTTGGCACGCGCTGAACTTGTTCAGGCCCTAACAGCTCCAGATGTCTGCCGAAACCAGTGACGCAACTAAGGCCCAGCAGGCATGGAAGCCTCCCCCTGCAGGCTCTCCATGTTGGGTGGAGATCCCTGCACGGGATACCGAAAAACTAAAGGTCGGTCCGCGATCATGCGGCGACTCTGATGATTTTCGTCTGCTGCGGTAGTAGAGTACTTGACCCCGCTGACGATGATCCCTGGGTAGGCATTTTACGGTGCCATTTTTCCGTCCTGGGAATGGAGGCCAGCTCAGGCCGCTGAAGAGCAGAGCAGAGTGCAGCACTATAGTTTCGCTGAACCGAAGGGTAAGCCAATCTTGATGCACTGGCTTATCAAAATAGCTGAATGGGTCTCTTCCGTCTAGGATTATCGGGAGGCATCGTCCAGGTGCCGGAGGGTTGCGCTCCAACAGAGCAGAGCATGGGCAGTGGGATGACCGTGTACTACTCAGTCGACTCCCTTGACGTGGTCAGTCCTGGTGCCCAAATACTCCAGGAATGAGTACCTTTTCCAGAAGATCGGCAAGGCTGATTATAATCAGGTGGAGAAGAAAATTCACGAACGCGGTGGTAGCACCTGTCTAGCCAAGACGACTGAGAGTTCTCATGGGTGGTTTATGAACTTCCGTGACCCTGAAGGGAACCGGTTTGGTTGCTACGAGTTTCGTCGTAGCTAGATTAGTCTTGGAAAGGTCTTTCGCAGCCGGTGCTTTTTCTAGCTGAGCGGGTCTTTCTTTACTTTCCTAAATATCTCCCGGGCCGTCAAAGGTGGGGGGCGGATGCCGTAATAAGAATAATTGGCGACAGTGGGGGAGGTGACAGCTCAAAGATGGGATTCATCCGATTCGCTGGCAGATATCAACTACTGTAAGGCAGTCACGTGGATTAGCCCTACCCCTAGAGGTTTAGGTTAAGACACATTATTCTCTGAAGGGGCACGCGCCCAGACCTTCCGCTACGGGTAGCCTAAGTATACCGCCTTTGGTCTCATCTCCTAAGCATCGGTACCGGCCTGGCTACTAAGCCTATTTAGGTAAGAGGTAAGATACCGAGATTGTGCTGTGACGGCGCTAGTCCACTTCTGGAATTTCAGAATTGTCTTTCTCGTTCTGGTTAAATGCACCACTACAGGAATCACTATTACATACTCCTACTTTACCTAAACTACCTTCTGAATCTCTTCCACCTGACTCTCCAGCAAAAGGGCCTCTACACTTTCGATATGCCCACCACATCAAGAAATGTACGAAACCACGCAATCCATCCTCCGAGAAAGAGCATCACATACCCTGACAGCAGCGTCAACGGTCGGCGTTCTCGTCTCGACCCACAGTCTGGGCCTGTCCCAACAGTTCTTGTGGTCACACAGACGACTCGCAGTCCGGCAGAAGCACGAGGTGCCGCTCGGAAAATACGTCATTTTCTTCAGGCTAGATTTCCTGGCATCTGCGCCGATATCATGGATTCTGTGCTTGTCAAGCCACTCCGAAGCTTCTCTGTCGTTCGTTCTGAATCCATATTCAGCAAGTGGGACAAGATCCGCGATGCAGTCCTATCCACTTTGGATATCTGGGAATGAGTATCTCTAGGCTGTTGGAGATAGCAGGTAAGTCGGTCTCCTGCCCACAGGGTCGCGTTCATCACAGCATTTTCATAGAAGAAACTCTGTCCTACCCAGAGAGTGGATATAGCTACTACAAGAACAGCCATGAATACAGAGCATATGGATTAGAATTTAGGTGATGATTTTACATTACGTCTTTACGTAGCCCTCTAGGTCTACCTGATATTAACAATGTGAATGGAAGATGTCATGATGACGAACGCGGCCTGGCCCCAATTACTTCGCTATAATATATCGGCTACGTAAAGATCATACGAGGGGTAGTATATATTTCTCCTAGAATACTCAAGAGAATTTCAATTCAGTTTTCCGAATATCGATTTGTATTGAAAGATCCTCCCTTTTAAACAGACTGCGAATAATCTCCAGCATGCCTAAGGCATATTTCGACCGTGACCCTATAACCCTACAAGAGGGAAGCTACGTCGGTGCTCAGATCGGTGGTAAAAAGATTGAGCCCGATGGAACGGAAATAGTTACTGGAGAAGTTGAACGGGTTACTATTTATACATCTCCAGATTCCACTGTTGAGCTCAAGTGTACCCAGGATGTCCATTTTATGCCTGGGGAACAAGTCATATTCCAGCAGATGGGTAAGCTCTCCAGGATAGACACGAGTGGATAATGATTGACTAGTACTGCAGATCCTGTCAGTTACGCGGCTATAGGCATGAAGAGTGGAAAGGAAGTCGAGTTTAAGGAGTAAATAGCTCATGTCGTGCTTACAATAACTTGCCATTATGTATTGTTGCTGCTATCAGAAGTAAGGGAAAATTAGCTCTGGATTTAGGACTTGGACATTAAAACATTGTTCAGAAATGAGTACAACTCTGCTATATCCCGCCATAATTAGTTAAGCTCAAGCCTTCTTCTCTGCCTTTCTGATGCCACAATCCCTTCATCTCATTCCTTGAATATATTCCCAAAACTTATATATCCCCGTTCCGTCCGCAAAATATTGATGACCTCTAAAATCTTGACCGAAGACGCTCGCAATGTCGCATTATCATAGAACATGGCAGTCCTGTGATTAAAATCAGATCTTCAAGCAGTAAGTACAAGATAAATGGCCTTAACCACCCTCAATGACTCTTGATCCCTTGTCTACCGACCAAGAATGGCAATGATCTAAAACAACTCGTTATTTGAAGTGTCTCCAATGGATATATATACATGAGGTAGTAAAAGCTGCTGAATCTACCGTCCAGCCCACATTAAACTGTGCTCAATCTCAAAGGGAGTGGAAAAAGGTCCTACAAGAAGGCGGTATGTTCCAGGCTCCAGCCGCCATTGTTGGACATGTTCATCCCAGTAGCTGAATGCATGTTTCTTATTCAGGGAGATTGTCACTGTTTCTGACTCCCCAGGAAGTATCCATACTTTCGCGTACCCCTTAAGCTCGCGAGCAGGACGCCACACCCTCGTGCTATCTGGAGGAGATATATAGAGCTGGACAACCTCATGGCCGGGGTAGATACCAGTGTTCTTGACCCTGACCGAGATTTTCAGATCCGAGTCGGGTGCCTTCTCAGTTATCTCCTGGCCACTGACGGTGAGTCCCGAGTATTCAAAGGTAGTGTAAGACAGTCCGTGGCCGAATTGCCATTGCGCAGTGCGCTGGGATTGAGGATGTCTGTATCCTATTTGAAGGCCTTCTTCATACTTGATTTCATACCCACGCTCCGTAAGTCGCGCTGGGAAGTTGTGGTAAGTGGGGACGTGCTCTTCATCGAACTTCTTAGGCCAGGTGGTCGCCAAGCGGCCGCTGGGGTTGGTTTTTCCAGTCAAAATATTAGCGATTGCCCGTCCGCCCTCCTGGCCGGGGAAGTGAGCATTGAGAATCGCGTCGACTTCATTCACAAATGGCGATACGTCGATGGGATTGCCGCAGTTGAGGACTAAAACTGTCTTCTTGGAAACTGCTGTGACAGCTCTGATGAGCCTTACCTGGGGTTCGGACATATTCATGGAATCAAGGTCGAACCCTTCGGATTCGTATTGTTGATTCCGACCAGCAAAGATGATGCTCACATCTGCTGAAGAAGCAGCCTGGACGGCTTCGGCTATCAAAGCGCGTTCATCACTGAATTCCTCATAGCACAGCGTTGCACCGTGAGGAGTGGGTTCATAGTCGTTTGCCCTAGGGATACGAGCCTGGCTCAGTAGCCGCACCAAGTAAGGCTTTCCAGCCTCCATGAAAACAGAAATGCGGTGTTCCAGGCGAGCGGGCTCAAAGAGAAAATCTTCCATTGTCACTTCATGCTGATTCGGGACCGAAAGAACAGCTCTGCTCTCGACAAAGAGAGAGAAACTCGCCGTAACGCGAGCGGCTAATGTGTGTGGGCCGGTCGTCTTGGGGGTAATGGTAGTTGAAATCTCGTAGCTGAAGCCCGGCTCCCTCAGACCAGGCTTCAAGTTTCGAACCATGGCAACCACTGGAACATTCTGGTGTTCCGTGTACACGGGTATATTAGAACCCTCGTTGAAATAAGCGATGTCAAAACCGGGGCTGCCATTCTTAGACGTAGTGCAATCTAGCGGTACTATGGGGACGATTCTGTTTGTATTGACCCCTCGGGCATATTTCATCAAAGAAGGGAATGGGTGAGCGTCTCTCAAACAGTCCAATGGCTTTTGTAGGTACTGCGGAGGTGCACTGGCACTGCCTCCGCCGCTCACGACGGGCTCACTGGCGGGGACACCAATGACTGCAATCTTTGGAGCACGACGCATGTCAAGAGGCAAGACACCCTCCTCATTTTTGAGAAGGACAATGCCCTCTGATGCGACCTTCAGGGCTAGTGCGTTCGTCTCCGGGCTGACTTCAGACCTTTCAGGTTCCTGTGAGTGAGACTCTCGTGTCTTCTCGACCAGACCGAGAACTCGAGAAACACACTCATCGACGGCTTTTTCGTCAACAAGTCCGTCCCTTACAGCCGCTACAAGCTTTGAACCACGAAAGACTGATGGACCGGGCATTTCCAGGTCGAGCCCAGCATTAACTGATGCTGCACAAGATTTGGTGGCAAACCAGTCAGATACCAGACATCCATTGTATGCCCATTCGTCTCGTAATATCTCCTTCAGGAAAGGATGCTCGGTCGTATGGGTGCCGTTCAGTTTATTGTAGCTATGACAGGCGTCAGGAATATCATCCAATAATCATTGAAGAAGCGAAGTAGCAATATGAACACCGAGGAAGACTGCCTTGATACGTACCTTACCATCAAGCCATGAGGCTCACTTCTCCTCAACATCTCCTGGAAAGCAGCTAAGTATATCTCCCGAACAGCGCGGCTATTGTGAGACTCTGCCACACTGTACTCCCTCCTCTTGAACTCGCTCTCGTTGCAAGCAACATGTTTCGGGCAAGCAGCGACCCCTTGTGATTGTATTCCGCGCACGACGCCGGCCGCAAGCTGACCGGACAAAAGAGGGTCTTCGCTGATACACTCAAAATTTCGTCCCCCTCGAGGATCGCGGTGAATGTTGATTGTTGGTCCAAGAATGACTTGCGCAGATTTCAATTTCGCTTGGTAGGCCAATGCCCTTCCTAGCTCCTCCATGAGTGTATTGTTCCAAGTGGCACCATATAAAGTCGAGCTTGGAAAAATGGCCGTTGGGACACCGTGGTGAAGTTCAGAGCCTTTGACCCCGTTAACAGAGTCGACGAGCTAGACGATTGTGGAAGCTATGTTAGCCGTGCAATCGAACACGCAGGCCAGCCCATTGCTGAGGTTGCATATACCTTCAAAGGAGGAATGTTCAATCGCGAAACTCCGCTAGAGTGAACAAAATCCGTTCCCGACAACAAATCAACCTTCTCCTCTAGGGTCAATTGCGGTAGCAGCGAGGTAAAGTTCGGTTGCACTGATCGTGCAGCGTCATCTCTAGTGCTCTCATCTTGGGAGCTTGGCGTACCAGCTCGAGAGGAGTCGGATACCTCATCAACCGCGGCGTTCACGGTCTTGAGGTCGCCCATTTCTGGGACTGAGCACTCTGACTTGACCTGCATGTTTGGACAGCTGTACCTAGATCAGTAAGGATTTGGCGGAATGAATAATGTAGAGACCTGTCTATAATCCGCGGGGTAATATAAGTACATAGCTCCGTACAGACTACAGTGCGTCTACATCTTCTTCCGTGAAGGTTGGTTCACCGTCCACATTACAGGAACAGAACAGATGAAACTGGAGATCGTCCCTCATTGGCTCTTTTGGTGAGGATAGTGGATTAGTGCGGATAGTGGAGGAGCGCGGAGATGCCGGTCAGTGGATGCTGAGGATCAGGGAGTGGACGCATCATGGCATTGGCTCACGTGAGCCCACAACGCCGTCCACGCGCTTCTCCCGTCCACTCTGAGACTCCCATCCGGAGTCAACATCGGGAGGCATTGTCAGTGTTGCTGATTCTGACGATCCACCTTCCACCTATATGTGCTCCATTGCTTCGAGATTCCTTCTATGCCTCAGTTGAGACTGAATTAGGCTTAGACTAGTATGCAGGTCGCTTCGCCAAAGGCAACTAGGCGCCAGTCAAGGTCGCATAGGAAACAACCCTCTGGTCCGTTCACCTGTCATACTTGTGGGAAGGTGTTCACACGAGTTGAGAATTTGACTCGACATGCGGAGAATCGTATGTGCAGAAGTCCACTTCCATAGCCTAGACCGGGTCCCTATGTACTGAAATGCGATTGTGATAGACAAAACTACCGCCAAATTTGTGTGCCATGTCTGCCAGAGACGGTTTACTCGAAGGTAGTTGGCCCGCCGGTTCCTGTGTTCTGCCTTGTATTGTGAATTTTGTACCGCATGTAGGGACGAACGACTCGTGGCGCTGACTTTCTTCAAGTGACCTGCTGAAACGTCATTCAAAAATTCATGACAAGAATGCGGGTCGCCAATACCTCTCCGATGCGCCCTTGCCAGACCCTGCGGGCAATCTGCACTTTGACAATGCTGATGAACGGCTTCAGCAAACCCAACCTAGGGCTGAGGACATGGACGAATCCCATATGCATATGGTCCTTCGCTCATCAGACGCACGGCCTGCGCATCCTTTCGACACAAGGTATCAAGAAGCGTTTCACGCGACCCATGGCACTACCCGGGATTTTGAGGTCAGCCGAGGACTTATTGGTAGCCGTGACCAAGGGCAAGACTATAGAGCATCTTTGGACCCCAACCCATATCCATCAAGCACGTCAATAACCCAAAGCAGTCCGAACTCTGACCCACCATGGCCCTACGCCTCTTATGGAATGTATGGAGAAGGTTGTTTAGATACGGATTTAGCATGGATCCTCGACATCGGTTTAGTGGACTATCCCAGTCCTAACGATCATCATCTGAATCTTGACAGCGTCCAAACTCAAGATTATCCGAACAGGCATTCTGAGCGGTCCCCGCCTGGTATTGTTTCCATCGGGGGCGAAACAGCGTCCAGACATCGTGGTGGTCAGGCATGCGACTATCCGACTGACGACGACCAAAATGATTGGCCCGACGAGGATCCCGTTCCAGGAGCACCAGCACCGTCTGAGATACCACCAACTGATATTCCCAGTCAGGAATCCTGGGTAGAGCCTGGCGAGATTAGAGTTTTCCAGAATCGTTTCAAAAACGCCAACCGGCAATTTCTGAGAGTAACACCAGACGTGAGAGCTCGTTTGTTGGCCACCTTAGCTGATAGTGCTTCGATTGAGCATGGGCACTTGCCTCCAGATGAATCGAAGTTTCCTGTTCCAGAGGTACTTGAGTATTTCCTTTCACTCTTCTTCGAATTCGTCCATCCTAGGTTCCCTGTTCTCCACAAACCGACATTTAATACGGCTGGTGCGCCACCGTACCTGTTGTTGGCGATGATGCTTCTGGGCTCCAGCCATTCTAGATCAAACCGAGGTAAACTCGTTGCTGTGTACCTGCACTTGGCTACTACGATGTTTATGAGGCTACATGCCTTGAAGCCATCATTTGTAAGACACCCTTGGCCCATTTCCCGGTCGAGTGACATCACAAAACTCGTCGTCGCTATCTCAGCTACTTTACTTCTTAGCCCAGCTCCTCCCTCGCTGACCTGTTACTGCCACAGCTACGCTCTGTGGCAAATATTCTGACGTTACTATTTCTCTGCGTCTCCGGTGCTTGGTCCGGACATAAGAGTGCGTTTGAGTTTGCAGAAGGGGCTCGTGGAATTCTTGTTACTGCTTGTCGTCGTTGCAGGTTGCTTGATTGCCGTCCAAAGCCCCTTGTTACGGACGCAGGAGCCACAAGACCCATGCGAGTGAAGCTCCTGGACACTTGGATGGCCTGGATTGAGCTGGAGCAACGTAAGCGTCTGGGACTTGCCATACATGTGCGTTGTCCGTAACTTGGTCTGGCTGACAGGACTAACAAGAGGAGCATAGATGTTTGACCTTCAGTTTCCGGCATTATTTCACAATCAACCATACATTTCCAAAGGTGAAACCGTGAATCTGGTGTTACCTTGCGAAGCTGCATTCTGGGAAGCCAAGTCTCCTGAAGCGTGGAAAGTACTCCTTGGCCCGGCCGAAATACCCTCTGCAATGTATTTCATGGTTCCGTTGGATACCTGTCTTCTTTATCCGGAGCTCAAGCGCGATCCTCCTTACGCGCCTATCGACTCTTACAGTAAAATTATCCTCATTTCCGCTCTGTTTGGCCACATCTTCGAATGGCGACAAAATATGAATATTGTTCTCCATTCAGCCTTCATCAGAGCCCCAGAGAGCATCGGGCCCGCTGAAGGACTCGCCGACCGTCAACGATGGCTTCGCAATGGCCTCAAGGCTTGGCTCGATAACTACCACCACTCAAATGTGAGGGGGAACGTTTCCCAAGCTCCACCGGCAGGTCTCCTTTTGCACCATCTCGCGAACATATACTTAGACATAAACATTTCCGACCTCCATCTATATGCCGGACGTTCGGGGTTAAACGAGGACATCCAGCTTGCTGAAGACGCGTTGAGAAGATGGTGTCAGAGCTCTGGTTCCAAACGTACGATTGAACGCGTCCACGAAATGCTTGATCTGGCTCGCCGAACCATTGAAGATGAAATGGCAGCTACGTGCGGCTTTGAGGTTTCAGTTGCATTGCTGACAGGTGGATTAATATGTTGGATGTACGATCGATTAGGTGGAGAAGGCCCTTCAGGTGATTGGGTACGTTATTAGTTTCATTGTTCCCTTTGTCCTTTGATCCTGAATGTTACCTGATCAAATGGATGGGTCGTCGAGCAGGGCCTAGCTAACAGGAAGGGTCAACAGTTGCAACAAGCAAGCCAAGCGCTTGAACGACTAAACAGCTGGGGTATATGCACCAACTTTGCTCAAATATTGAGAAAGTTCAGCCGCTAATACATGAATATTCTCCCTTCCCTTTGAACTGCTTCGGGACGACAATATATATATATATGCATGGAAATGGTCGCACGCCCTGGGTACCGCAACCACACAATGTTTTCTAGAGACGCATTAGTCTATTTAAACGGCGGGAGAGAACTGCTTCAGCGGCCAATCCAGGTTTATATTCCTGCTCACAACCGCATCTGTATAAGTTCCTTCGCGCTACTACCACAGGTTCGAGATTATCAACATTCAATCCGACACTGGAAAGCTAACATATCGCGCAGATTTGACAGCTACCCTTGATTTCGGATCACGAGCCTCCTACCCTGCCTCTTAGGAAGCATTGCAAACCAATTAAGAAACTTATACAAGTTCACCCTCACCAATGCAGTACTTGGCAGGATAAATATCACCCGACAAGTCATCACCACGCCCTTCACCTGGTTCAGTATTGCGTCATCTGCCGGTAGTACTTAAACGATGTACTGCCAGATGTGCCAGTGAATACATAGCCTCTCATTTGGAGCGTCAATGCATTACTCTGTAGCACTTTATTTATTCTTCAAGAGGGTCACGGTCACAGTGCCAGTGAGGGTGCTAGTTTTAGTGTACTGGTAATTTATAGTACACCATCTTAGAGCCATTTCTCGACAGTCGCAGTGAAGGAAGTGCCGACCAAGATACTGGTACAGGCGATAGGGACGCCACATTCAGTTAACCACGGGTACAACAATTACCGCTGTGTACAATTATCTTTACCTCGTCAAGGACACCAAATATTTGGCGATTCATCCTTTGATTAGCTTTTTGGCTTGTTTCTATGAGGAAATAGCCCTTAGCCTTATGTTCAACCGTCCCATTATCCCACAGATCCTCACAATGCACCATTGAATGGGGTAGTAGGACAGTATAGTACTCGAGGAAGCGCATATTATACATCATATACCTCGAGTATCTCGTCTATTTCCACAAATGAATGAACAGATGTGATTCATCACAGAGAGTTGGGACCCATCAATTACCATTCATGCGGCACAACTTCATTGTCTGGCAGTATGTCGTCCGGAGGTCTGAAGGGGGGCTGCAATGCTCTTACGGGCCATTCCTGGGGATGATAGTCGACTTCCCATGTTCTCCGCCCGGAACCAACAACAATCAAGTCCGATGAGCCTGGTAGACAAACCTGACACTTTGTATTAGGCGGCACGACCACCTCCAGCCATAAACGTTGTTGCTTGCCCTCTCTCTTAATCTCCCATCTAACACGGCAGTCTCCGTACACGCTCCGGTACTCTGCCTCCGCCCACTGTAGGTTTCCTCCCGGGACAGGCTCAACCTTAAAAACACGCCACCCCGGCTCCATGGGTGCAAGCCCCGCGATAGTCTGATGCATCCAGCTAGCCACAGCGCCCAAGGCGTAGTGGTTGAAACTAGTCATGTCGCCCGAGTTGATGCGGCCGTCGGGCAGCATGCTGTCCCAGCGTTCCCAGACGGTCGTAGCGCCCATGGTAACGGGATAGAGCCAGCTGGGGCATTCACGGTGCAGCAGCATGCGGTAGAAGACGTTGGCCTTGCCGACCTTGGTTAGCGCGTGGCCCAGGTATGGTGTCCCCGCGAAGCCGGTGGAGATCTTGAAGCGACTTCGCTGACGGATGAGTAAGGAGAGCCGCTCAGCTGCGTGGGTCTGCTGTTCGGGTGTGGAGAGGAGGTTGAATTGGATGGCGAGTGCGTAAGCCGTCTGCGTGTCGCATGCAAGGCGGCCGGAAGGAGTGATATATTCGTGGGCGAACGCATCGCGCAGGTCGGCAGTCTGCTTCTTGTAGAATGCTTGCTCTTCCGGAGGGGCGTTCAATGTGGCTGCGACGCGTGCCATCAGCGTCGTAACATGTACCAGGAAGGCATCGCAAACGAGGTACATATCTGTCATGGCGTTGGAGGGGTCGTCGGCAGGGGCACTGGGGTCTAGCCAATCGGCCAGTTTGTGGCCAGCCTGCTTCCACAGACCGGAAGTCGAGCGAGGGATAGCATTTAGCCAATCCTTCATGCTTTGGTAATGCCGCTGCAGCAGCTCGATATCTCCCGATGCTACATATAGAGCCCACGGCAGCATGGCGGCCACGTCACCCCAGACTGCCTCTGCAGATTTTCCAGGGCCAAAATCTCCCAGAATATACGGGATGACTAGCGGTACGACGCCGTTCGCAGCATTTTGCTCCACCATCATATCCTTCATCCATGAGGATAGCATGCCACTGACGTCGAACAGGAAGGAAGCGGTGTCGGCAAACATGTTGATATCACCAGTCCAGCCAAGTCGCTCGTCGCGCTGGGGACAGTCCGTTGGGATGCCGACAAAATTGCCTCGCATGCTCCACACAATGTTTTCATGTAGCCGGTTGAGCAAGGGATTCGAGCAGCGGAAATATCCGGTGCGTCGCATGTCTGAATTGATCACTACCCCGACAATATCCTCGACTGTAAGAGGACACTCTGCGGGCCATCCGTCCACCTCCACATATCGGAACCCATGAAAAGTGAACTTGGGTTCCCAGGAGATTGGAGCTGCGCCGTCGAGAATCAGCGTATCGAGGCATTTGGCAGATCGCAGGGGACGAACCCCAATCTCGCCGTCCTCCAGTACTTCGGCATGCCGGAAACGTATAGTCGCCCCTGCAGGTCCCGATACCGATCTCAGCCTTACCCAGCCGACGAAATTCTGGCCGAAATCCAGAATTGTTTTCCCAGATGGGGACGTGATGATCTCGCGCACCGCCAGCTCCTGTGTCTGCCGTATTGGCGGACCGTCGGGCGCAGTGAGGCGTGTGATGCAGTAGTCGCAGCCTGTTTGAACCGTCCTCCATACTGTGCGCGCCGAGTGTCCTTCACGAGCATCATACGTCACGCCGTCGAGTAGGCCAGCTTCAACCATCGGCCCGTGAGCCCACACCCACTCCTCATCCGTCCCCGTCCGCACAATCGTGCCATCATCAAATTCCACAAGCATGAGAGCAATCAGCCCCATCCGCGAACCGTAGAGGTTGTGCTTGCGAAGAAAGGCTAGGGATCCGCAGAACCATCCCTCAGCTACATCCACATCAACCTGGTTCTGCTGCCCAGCGAGCAACTGGGGTCCAATCTCATACGTCTGGTAGGTCAAGCGTTCCTGGTAAGAGGTCCATCCTGGCGCAAGAAGCTGGTCCCCTATCCGAAACCCATTGATGTGCACCTCGTAGATGCCATGCGCCGTGATATACAAGCGTGCACGCTTGACGGCAGCGCCCTCGGGCAGCACTAGCAGACGCCGAAATATGACCGGCCGATGCTTCCCCTGCACAGTCTCGGTAGACTGGCTCGGCTCAATCAACTGGCATCCGCTCCAGTCATCTGAGCGCAACAAGCCTGTCTCGATCACCAGCGGTGAAGAAAAGTCACTGCATGAGTTGGCAGTACCGCCAACTCGCACTCGGACTTCGACCCGCTCTCGCGAAGACAACGGTTCGAACGGCCACGGTACGAGTCGAGATTGGGATGATTCGATAGTGACTGACGATAATTTCCCATCGTTGTGTTTGATCTCAACCTCGTAGCTGGTCTGTTCCCAAGTTTCCTCGTCGCCGGCGAAGCTCCAGGAAATGCGTGGCCGGGCTTCTCCAATACCGATGGTGTCTGGCTCGTGGTGCTCGGCCCATACCCGTGCAATGCGCACCATTTTTGCAAGTAACTCAGTATTTGGCACAGAGGATGCAGGTACCTTTTACAGTTGCCTGTATTGGATTTATCAGAACCATTTCATTTCCCCGTCTTGCACGTCACTCCAAAGTCGTCGGAATATCCACAACGGCACGGGGCTGACAAACAGATATCCGCGTCCACTTTAGTCCACCGTCCACTTATATCGGCAATTCCGAGACCTTTGCCTAGCTCCTCCAGCTGCCGAGACTGATCGAAGGCAAATTCGTGGCTCATAGACATATTCACGAGTCGACGTTTACCCATGAACTCTCGCCGTTGAGATTTAAAAATTTAGTATAGAGCCTGCTGCATACGGCAAGGCATAACATACGAGAGATGACCTTGCTACATAGGGTTCGGTATTCTCTAGGGACATTATTTCTCCTACAATGGGAGGTAATTAAATTAAAGCCGCGAGCAGTATGGTCCTGGTCTGTTATTACCGTATAATCAGACTGCCTGGCAATCCTGTTCGTCTTCGTGTCTCTTTCTCATGTTGTGGAAAGCCGTTGACGCGCGAGTTCCGTAGCACGGCCACTCACTGACAGCTATTGTCAACTGATTTCTTCAGCGATCCAATAGAGATCGTGTCCTTGACCATTATATGTCGGTTCAAAGATGTACCGATGTCTCCCCACGTCTCCCCAAGTCCGGTAGGAAGCTCTCTCCCAGTGGACCTTCGCCAGACGAGCAGAGTTTGCCGTCCACTTCCCCGGAACCGTCCACAGCGCCACAGATCAACATTTTCTGCTGGGCTCGACATGCGGGGATCGGCATGTGGAAATCTGGGGAATTGCATCAGGTTCCCAGGCCTATATCATGCCATGATTACACTGCGGGTTTCCTGATAGTGATCGGTCTACCCTATCGCGCCAAATTTTGCAATTAACTCGGTGGTCGCTTGTATTTTTCTGCAATAGCATCGCCAACATGCCCGAGGACAAGGTCGAAGCCATCGAACATGTCGAATCCAGCCACTATGATGCCAAATTCAATTCGGAGGCGATTGAGGAATTCCTGCACGCAGAAAAGGAGATGACGACCTGGCAGGCCGTCAAGGCGCATAGACGCCTGTTGCTCTTTGGTGAGGCCCCTTCAGCGTTGGCTGCTGTCTGTCCTACTGCACTGTAGCTGCTTACCGAGTCAAACACCTAGCTATCCTGCCCTTTGTTTGTGCGAGCAACTACGGCTATGACACTGTCTCTAATGGCTCCAGTATTGCCATGCCGGCGTTTATCATGTCCTTTGGCGCCATGAATCATGCCACAGGGTCTATGTATCTGCCATCCATCTGGACATCTCTCTGGACATCCATGACCAACCTCGGCCAGGCATTGGGCTCCCTGATAGCCGGTTTCCTCGCCGAGCGCATCGGTCGTCGCTGGACTGCAGTGTCACTCGCCATCCTTTCTATCGTGGGCACCTTCATTCTCGTCTTCTCCTCTACCAGGGACATGTTATTGGTCGGCAAGACGATGAACGGAGCCGTTGTGGGAGGATTGATGGCGATTGGAACCACGTACGCCGCCGATGTACGACATCTACCCTTTCTGGCGAGTTCTATCTGGAGGAATGCTAACAAATGGTTCTGCTGGCAGATTGCCCCCATCAAACTCCGTGGTGCGCTCCTGCAGGCTATCGTCTTCTTCGGCGTGGCCATGCAGGGCGTGAGTTTGGGGATCGTGCGCGCCTTCATTCTCGACATGAGACCGCTTGCTTGGAAGATTGTTTTTGGCATCCAATGGGCTTTCGCCGGCTTAGTCTTGATTGCTGCTTTCCTCGTGCCCGAGTTCGTTTCCCTCCTGCCTCATCATGTTTGGATGAGCCGCAACTAAGAACCCACTCCCCAGGTCTCCCGTCTTCTACGTGGCACACGGAAAGCATGATAAGGCCCGAAGCGCACTCAGGCGCTTACACGGCAGTGCCGACCAATACCTCCACATACGCTACCGGACAATCGTCCATGCGCTCGACGAGGAGAGGAAGCAGCAGTCCGAATCCGCGTCCTGGTCCGAGCTCTTCAAGGGCTTCAATCTCAAGCGGACTATAACCATTGGGTTCATCATGTTTAGCACAAGCGCCATTGGCGTGCCGTTCCTTACGCAGAATATCTATTTTCTCATCACTGTTGGCCTCAACGTTACCAGCGTTTTCGACATCGGTATCGGCGGCTTTTTCCTCGGCTGTCTCTTTGTGATGCTCGGCTGGCTCTCCAACGAAAGGATCGGTCGTCGGAGACTGTGGCTCTGGGGCTTAATCGGCAACTTTCTCTGCATGATTACTATCGGTGCCCTGGGATTCAGCACCAAGAAGGCGAGCCAGTTGGCAATTGCGGTAATCATGTAGGTCTCCCGCCTTCAAACTACCACGCAGAAATTGTGTGTAAATGACGTCTTTCTCCCTACAGGAACGTCCTCATCTCGTACGGTGTATATGCCACGGTTGGTGTAGCCTGGACCATCTGCCCTGAGATCTCGTCCCACCGACTTCGCCAATACTCGCAGTCTGTTGCCTTCATTGTTGGCGCCATCGGCGGTTGGCTGTTTAATTTTATCACCCCATACATGTATAACGTCGATTCTGGCAATCTAGGCGCGAAGACGGGCTTTGTGTATGCCGGGTTGACGGTGGTCGTCACTGTTATCTCTTGGTTCCTCGTTCCCGAGACGGCAGGCCTCAGTGTTGAAGACATTGATAGGGCATATGAGATGGGAACCGCACCACGACACTTCAAGTCTTCCAAAGCGGCAGTTAGCGCAGAGAGCGGACATTGATGGGCTACGTTATGGTCATGATCTGTCTATCAGCATACCCTTACCGATTTTGGTGTCGGATTATCTGGATTAGATTCTGCCTTGAGCAGGATAAGCTAAAGAAACCATAATTTTGTCCTTGTTCATTGACCAACTTGCGAGCGTTGAATTTCCACTTCCAAGAGAGTCAATCGGCTTGTGGATCGTCAATAAATAGCAATATATAAAGGATGGTTTCGATCACAGAGCTGTCGTTTGTGATACCGGAGGCTATTGTTTGGATAGACTTCTCCACGGATACTATTGTAACTCTCAGCTAGCATTGCACCACAACTGAGACATTTGTTCGATTTTATCAATAGGTATAGCGATGGTCTGATCGGCTTTAGGGGAATTTACGCGCTCTCTGTACAGACTGATGGACGAGGGTAATTTGGCCCAATTTGCCGGCGCGTAACTGCTAGATACCTACTCATTCCGCCACATAAAAGGTCATATGGGGGCCTGTATCAGCGCCGAAACTTATATTTGAGAAAACGACAGCTATATGTGTGCCCAGCGGGATCCCTAATTTGGTATATGAGGATCCTCCAAGCTTCAGTTTCTGTGTCTACGTGCTACGAAGTTCTTTGTTCGCCAATATAAAAGAGACCTAATTCTTGGAAAGACTACCTTCTTGAGCATGGATTGAGGAAGCGTCACCACGTAGTAGACAAACTCCGAACAGGTGAACGACAACTTGAAATAGTTGATACCGGCAGTACAGGAGCCGCTGATAAAACTTGGTCCGACTGTTCATTTGCCGAAACAGTCATGGTGACCGCTGCTATGGTGTCCCCCGAGGTGACTGGACAGGCACTGTGAGTGGCATATCTGGTTCAAATGAGTTTAGAGCCCAAGGAAGCTCCACGACTCTCAGTAATCCAAGCCGGGTAGTCGTTCTCATGCACCAGAGGCGTGCAATCAAGCAGCCTGCAATCTGGCCACTTTATTTGGACACCCGTTAATGAGTTTTTTGGCAAAAGTGCAAATCTAACCTAACATCTTCTCACATACTGAGGTAGGGATCAACAGTGCTTGTAATGAGCAGGGATGGCAGTTAAGCCATGTTCAGATATTCAGTTGATAATAACAGCTTCTGTAGAGTTATTACTCTCCTTAAGTGATTCTGGGTAGATATCCTTTGCTTACTACCATATTCCTCTCTAAAATAAAACAAACCAAGATCAAAGTTGATTGTGGCAAAGAAAAGGGTGAAATAGAAAACGAACTTTCCCGAAGCTCGATACCGCGACCAAGTATGGTTTGTCATCGTGATCCTAGCTTGATTGACTCGTCTCCCATTTTCTTTGTCCAAATTGATTGGTACAGGAATATGCAAGTAGCTGTTCTCATAATAGACGCTTTGAGATGGCTGGACTATCTGTTTGGCTAGAACTTATATACAGGCCTGAGCAGGCGATATTGTTATCTGAGTCCCGTCTGCTTGAAATTGGAGTTCATGATTCCTACATAACAGAGGATAATGTCTGCGCTTATATTCTATAAATTTCAATTCTTATGTGGCAACTTTGCAATATGCTATTATCATCAGCCATTAACAGAGCAGCGAGGCCGACTGAAACAGTCCAGCTAGTATGTACTACATCATAATGATGATGCGCTATTATTATGCATGAAACTGGTATTTTGATCAGGACCATGATAATCAACCCAAACTGTACCACATCCTAACTTCTGTCTGCTATTGCATTACATAACGTGCTATGTTCATGGAAATGCTCATTCAGGCATATTCATTGGCGGCTATTAGGCTTGTTAGCCACTAGAGTGAAACCTGCTTTAGCTGGTTATGAAAGAAACTTAAATGTCTGGTTTCCCATTATCTTTTCTTCTTTGTTGCCGTTTTATGTTAATTGGCTAAGGCTGTTTTTGCTGCCTTAGGTTCTGTGGGCATCTAACCAAGTACTTCATGCTTTAATCATGGTAAACACATGCATTTGGCCACTAGGTGTTGCTGCAGTACACATAACACTGGGAAGATTCTCAGCAATGTCTTTGCAGGGGAGTCTTACGATCAAATGGGATCTGCTCTCTGTTGATACCTCACTTCGTTGGCACCACAAGTCAATGGATACGCCACCCATTCGAGGAGCAAACTCTCATCCTGGCCTTGCAAGTACTCCAAGATCCCTAGAACTACGTAAGATTATTAAATCGCTCGTACTTTTGATCTAGCCATAGACCATCTAACCACAAATCGAAAAAGGCGTCTAGACCTCCGTTTCTAGCATAGCATAGTAGCAATGATAGTGTATAATGTGGTTCGCACATCCCCTCCCAAACAAAGGGAAGGGCCGAGCCGTATTCCGCCACTAACCCCACATTGTTAGACGGGATGGAAATCTTCTTGCGCAATGGGTTTATAGCTGAGCTTTTTGTTTCGTGCAATAGCAGCCACCTTGTAATTGTAAATGCCTGAGTATCTTAATACAGCTAAACTAATTAATGACTTTCCTTTTTCTGTTCAGTCCTAATTTGGGATATACAGGAATTGGCTGTTTCCTGTGTAGGGTTGGTTGCTGAAGCCGGCTCAGCGAAGGGTATGAATGCGACAGGATTCTTCTTGAATAGTATCAGACCTTCTCATTCTGTCCAGTTCTTGTGAGAATGAACTATATTATTATGGTAGTTAGAGTGATATCTTCCAAGAGTTATCTCCCAAAACCTCTTTATTGACTGGAAAGATTGGCCCTGCCTATCGATTGGATCTAACACGAGAGGCGTAGATATCGTTGCACAGCCCTTATAAAATATCTTCATTATCATGATATCATGGATGCTAATAGTTGTTTAGTGAGAGGGACCTCTATATCACTATGCACATGTGTATATACTTACAGCTGTATGATTAATTCTGGCTTCTTTCCTGACAGGTCAAAGAGTGACACCATGCTCGCATCAGGTAAATGTAGCCAAGCATACAGCACAAGTCAATGAGACGGACGGCTTGAATAAAATTGTCTCTCAGTGGTGGCTCACATAACTGTAGGAGTCCAGATGACTGCAGTATTCATCATATCGACATCGCGTACATGCTAGCTATGGCGCGCATTCCAACATGCATGCAAACTTGATGCCTATTAAGGACGACTGCATGAAGCTGGACGTCATCACATTAGCCCATTGATACAAATGGATTTCAATCATTCTACAGGATTGGGCGGGCTTATTTCATTGAGCATGTCTGGCATATAAAAACCTGCCTCCTCCGCAGCAAGAGAACTCTTCTCACAAGATAACCTCTCTTAGTCTACCACTTCCTTCGAGCAAACTATGGCCGCTAATAATCCAAACGTTACACGTGCAACCAAGGACCAGTATACTGTGGTTCACTGGATGATCAATGACCCCAAAGGTGGTTTCCAGGAGCACACGCTAGGCTCCAAAGGCGGCCCCCCGCAGTTCGTCAGCATAAGCAAAAGTGACATCGCAAAGAATCCACAGCTCAAAGCTCTGGATGAGAAAACGCTAAAGACAGCAACCATTGATCGTCAGGTGAGTCGTTATTGCTTTCGAAGGATGGAAGCAACTGATGAAATGGTACTATAGGGGGTCATCAACGTCGATATCGGCGGCAAAGAGGTGCCATTTGTCAATGTCCAAGCCCAAATTGGCGAGAAGCCAAATCGTCATACGTACTCGCATGTAAATGTGGTGGCAGACAGGAAGGTTGGAACAGAGCTGATCAGGAAGGCGATGAATGAGTCTTTGGATAGTGCAGACAGTCGTTGGATTGTGGAGGCTTCTTCAAACAAGTATGTGATCCAGGCTACTAGGCCAGCATAACCCGGTCTAGAGTGATGGGTTACTACTAAGTCCAATGAAAGCATATCTACAGGGTAGATGGCTGCAGCATCCTAGCCGAGTTCCTTCGTACAGGTTTCTGTAAAACTCCTGTAGTAGTAGTTAGTGTATAGGAGCTGATTGCGAAAGGAGCAGATGAGGAGTCAGGCATGTCAGAATCTGCCGCAGTATTACGAGTCCTGGAAAGTCTGCCGGGAGGATGTCGTTGGAATCTACAATTCGGCGTGCCAAATCCAGGGGACTATCTGTTTCTTAAGGCGCTCTGTTGCTAGTAGATCTCTTACTGCAAATCTAAGTGGAGCCAGTTCTTTCAAGGCCTGCATCATCAATACGTAAAACTCTCCAGCAATTGATGGGGCAGAAAGGCTACAGGGACCGATGTTCTTCTCTGTCTGTTCTGCCTTGTTAGCCAGCACTGGCAATGAGGATGACTGCATGTCCTTCTCCCATTTCTCTGTGAAGAAGCTTTTGACGTCCGTCGCAATTCAAAGCGGCCCATACTCGCACTATGAATTCCAGGCGGGTTGTGCACACGCGTTAATTGCAGAGAGCTGCACTGCGTACATGTGGTACTGATGCTCAAGCACCCAAAAGCACCGGGCAGAAACGGGATGTTCAAGTCATTCCTCTTCTCGAGTACGCGTGCCGTCATTAGTGTGAGCATTTCAATCTGACGACAATAGAGCGCATCTGATTAGCTCCGGTGGCTCTGGAAGTCCGCAGCCATAATTAGCTGTGCAGCGCCCAATAAAAACGCAGTAGAGTTCTGGATTGATATATGCCTGTCTCATTATCAGATTGGACTTGAGACAGCTGTTCTGGAACGTATTCATCCCGATGTTTCGTTTTATGTAATCAGTTAACCTCCTATGCTATATGCTGCCCTGGTCCGACCCGTCGGAATAACAGCAATTCGTATACTCCGCCATCCGTACGTCTTCAATTTGCCGAAAGTACTGTGGCCGATTATATCCAGTCAAAGGCAACGCGCGCATTGGACAGCACACTCGACGACTGCGAAATCCACCCTGTCGGGTCCCGACTGTCCCTCAGTTTTGTCTGAAACGCTACCTCTTGTTGACGCGCCTCAGAGCCTTCTCCCGATGTACTATTCCACGCTTCATCGCTATCCGGCATACCAAAGGACAAATCGGCCAGGGTCAAAAGCTCACTTTCGGCACTGCTGGCATCTGCGCCAGTTGTTTCTAGGCGAGTAGACATTCGGCACACCTTATAGAGGGCTAATCCGAACCGCTTTATCTCCTCGATATTCAGCCACACCAGCGTCAGCGGGACTGCCGAGCTGTGTTGTGCAAGCATGTTTGGATACGAGAAAATACCACCTAGCCGACAGCTTTCGACCAGAGTCACCAGAAGGTCGTACTCGTCATCCTGAATCCGGTATCGCAAGTTCAGATCAATGGCTGCCCTGTCCCCTGCGAGAAATAACGCAAAAATACATTGCAGGAGCACGCTCTGATACGTTGCCATGGGCCATGAGGTACTCTGATTTTGATTGGATACGCGCCACCTATCCTGATATGGACGAAAAAAATGTTATTAAAAGGGCGGATTCGCTGGATCCTTGCATGTCTCACCATCTGAGTACGAATCGCAGTAGACAGGCTACGGTGAAGATCTGTAGCTGCGTCCCGCGATTTCTTGCTTCCCTCTACCCACAGTCCTATCATGACAACGGACTGAATGAGTACACAAGGTTCTTTGGTCACGTCAAATGTCCCTCGGTGAAGAAACGGCCATTTCGGATGGAATTTATCAAAGTAAATATCGATGTAGTCATGAGCGATCCACCGAGGCGTATGGGGTCGTTGTGAGATCTGAACGTTGTTGTCGACAACGTGTTCTTCTCGAGACTCTCTCTTCCCAGGAGAACAGGCGATGCCCCGTTTCCGACATGGACTGCATGGAAATCCACCATAACAGCGTCCTTTCCGGGCGTGACACGCAGCGCAAGCCTTCTGGGCCCGAGACGCAGGAGGCGCTCTATCCGGGTGATAGGTCCGAATGTGCCGGCGCAAGAGGTCACTGGTCGTTAGTTAGTATGCATATCTATGGGTTTTCAAAGCATGTAAGGTATAACGTCCCTCCTGGTCAAGGTGCTCTCACAATACGGGCAAGAAAAGCAATCTCCTCGGGAATGACCCGCCACATGTCGATTTAAATGCTCCTTGCGTCGATATTTCGCCGCACAACCAGGGTAGTCACATTGGAACGGCGGAAGTTCTGGGTCAGAAAGCGGCTGCGGCGACATGATATCGGATAGGAGAATGATATCGGACTAGATGCCTCTGCAAGACTCGCTCAATCTGAGCCAAAAAAGACGTTTGGGATGCACAAACTGGCAGATGAACTGCGACAGTTTATGTTGGTTAAGGTGCTCCTGAGACCCCCACCAGGTCTGCCCGGTATCCCACTCGGTGGGTCCCGTTAGATATACGAAGATGACAAACGACAATTTTCGCATCATCATGACTTTTTAGGTTTTGGACAATAGGCGACGTAATAATATTTTCCAATAAACTATTTAAAAGTAGTGATCGATGAAAGTATTGCAATTCTATCTAAATCGAACCAACAGAGATATCTTGGCCAAAAAGCATTGTTATAAGCGTTCCTATAGAGGTTCAAGGTCCTCAAAGTGCTTTCATTTATATCAATATAAGAGTAAGGTAGCGTCTAACTCTCGACATGAACAGTTGACGTGCTGTGCGTCCTGACGCATTTATGAACAACATCTGGTCTCTTCCACTGCAGATCTGCGACAGTAGCACGAAGTCGTAACGGGGACATCGGCAGAGGCTAGTGCAATATCACGAGATGCTTGGATAAAAAGAGCCTCTTCGATCTTGCCCGAGCGAGTAAAACATTCATACAGTCCGTGCAGTCCCCACACGTTATTAAGTTTTGCTCTGCGCCGAGGAAAGTCCCTAGCCATGCCAAGGTCCTCCCTGAACACCACTTCTGCTTCGCCGACTCGGTTTTGCTCGAGAAGCAAGCCGCCGAGTGCATGGCGAACAGGCTGCATCCATGGCGGCGGATCGGAATATGGAAGTGCGTCCTCAAGCTCGATAGCTCGCCGGAGAGTGGAAAAGGCAGTATCATAATTTCCCTTGCGATATTCTAGCTCTCCAGCGAGCATAGCTGAGGCAACTCCAAGGACGTCAACCTCCTTGCACGGTATGCTGTTGAGGCGAGAGGTTGGCACGGCTGCGCGTGCTGCTTCAAACTCTTTCTGAACAGCCTCAGCTTCTGGGATATGGCCCAGCGCACTAAGGGCAAGTCCGCGCGCATAGAGAATGCTCGCTGTCGTGACGCAATGAACGCTGCGGTCGCTAGGTAGCTGAAGACGAAGGATCTCCTCCCAGCGCCCAAAGCGCACGAGCACATGCGCTTTACTCCCCAAGAAACTCTCTACGAAGTCCGCCATGGGCGGGACGGTGACAGCAGTTTGGCATCAATAACTTGCTCGAGCTTCTCCGCAGCGGACATGGCGTCTGTAAAGCGGCCGGACATCATGGCAGCATACAGTTTTGCGCAGATATAGTGCACCCTATACGCTGTGTACTGGATTGAAGCATCCTCCCGAGCGAAATATTTGTCGTCCGCGACAATCGCTTCGTGGTTAGAGTCGACTGAGCGGCGATAGTCGCCAACTGCGACATCAATGTGTGTTGGCATGTGCAGCATATGAGAACCGTCTGGAACCAGGCCACGTAATCGATCGGCGGCAGGGAGTGCTAACTCCGGGAATGGTGACATCTCCAACATGTGGATATGGAGGTGGCATAGAGCAGGGTGATTATAACCGTCAGGACGCTTTAGCGCCAACTCAATCGCCCTTCGAGCCTCGACTGTGTGATCACCAGTAGGTTTCCCAGTATCTAAATCCCAGAGTCCCCGAGGGGTGATGCACATGAGCGCGTCGGCAAATAATGCGGCGACATCTGGGTCATCGCCGAATTTCTCGTATACAGGGCGCATTGCATCCGCATATGCGCGATCCAAATAACTCAGATCGTCAGGGATTTTGTCCGTAGGCGGGAAGCGAGCGGTGATTGCCTCAATCAACGCTCGTTCAACAGGGCTCGCCTGGTCCGACAGCTTGGCAGCACGGGCTAAGGCGTCATTCGCTCTTTTGACAGACGACCGAAGATCCTCTGGGGCAAAGTATCTCCACGCCTTATTGTAATTTGGCCCAGCCGCATACGCAATACCCCACAGTGCCATTGCGCAACTGGGATCACATTCCGCAGCTCTTTCAAAGCATCGCTCCGCCTCACCATGGTTGAAGGAATATGACCATATCAGCCCGCGGTTGAACCACAGCTGAGCTTCCTTTGAACCAGTGGTCACTGACCGATGGTGAGTGCCGAGATTGAAGTAAGCCACCTCGCTAGACTTGCTTGATTCCCTGAATGCGTGTCAGGTAAAGTAGGGAATAGAGAGATAGGAGAAACTTACAGCATCATAGAACTAAAGAAGCAAAGGAACTAACGCAAATATAGAAGAGTCAGTGGTTTGTGATAAATAGTACCGTGGGCGGACATGTTAACCTATTTATAAGGCCGGCCAAGCCTTTGGTAACAGGCAAGACGCCCATATTTTGTCGCTTTCCCTTAGGCGGGATGCCGTCCTAGAACCCCTGGTCATTAATCATCAACCCGGCACTTAGTTATGTAGTCAACTAATCGGCCTTCGTTGGATGATTTACCGTGGAGTGGCAATCCCCGTTAGTCACTTACGTCAAACCCGCCATGTGGGATGCCGGTGATAGATTTGTCGAAGGCGGTCTCAATTAGCTGATAGTTAAGCGTCTGTTGGAGAACGGACTGCTCGGAGGGGGATTCTCTGGCTTCATGGCACGACCTCCATATCGAATCGCGGTCTTCGCAGCCCGGAAGCACTCTAAGCTTTTCATGTCTGCAATAGCTCAATTGCCATCATATCTGGCACGTATAATCATTGCTAGGAGCAATCACATCGATCGACGTCGCTTCAAGCGGATAACAATGCAAGGTGAGCATCGATGGGTCAACCGCTTATAGCTACTCGTATTGGGCTTTATCTATTTGTAGGATATGGAAAGGCAATAAGAACGGAATGGCCCAGAATTACGGTATAGTAGGACTATTTGTTTATATTCAGTACAAACGAAGTGGCCAAGGCGTTTCGACATGACAGAAACTTTATGTAAAAAGCTTGACGGCCCAAGAGACAAATGAATAATACAAGAGACACTTTTTGCCCAGGCACACAGCATTAATAAACGACCTTGGGAACACCAGGAGTTGTCCACACAACCTTTTCCATGATTCTCTCTTCATTGAAGACCTTCACCAAACCTTCTCGGTCCTCAGTGAAATGGGCCCAGGATTCAAAATGAATAGGGATCATGACGTCTGCGCCAATATCGCGGGCAAGCTGGACAGCCTGTTTTCCGTCCATTGTAATCTGGATAGGCCCTGTTGGGAAATGGAACGTAGCGTTGCCCAGATTAAGAAGGGCAGCAGTGATATGCCACCTCTTTCCGATCTCCCGTAGCTCATCGATATACACCGTGTCTCCAGAAAAGTAAATTGCATTGGGTTTTCCCGTAGCATCAGTGCCGAAGGAATCAGTCTCGAGAATAAAACCAGTGACCTCTCCACCGGGAAAGTGTTTACAGGGAGTCCCAGTAATTCGAAAGAGCTTTCCTCCGATAGTCGCAGTCACGGTTTGCCAGGGGCGAAGACCAACCACTCCAGGGCGAGGGCGTAGATTAGATGCACCATCCATAGTAGTGAAAACCCTCCGGCCATCAAGCAATTTGCGGCCTTCCGGATCCAGATTGTCAAGGTGATCTTCATGGCTTAAAAGAACCGCATCAATTGGTGGCAGATCATGAAGCTGGAGGGCAGGACCTTGTTTGTTGATCAAGTGCGGCGGTGGTGGAATGTGGTCCAGGCCAAATGCTTTTATATCCATCTTCTCCCAAGCTGGCGTGGTATCATATTCGGTTCCCTCGATGGACCCGAAATAAGGATCCGTAAGAAAGTTAATGCCACCGATGCTTAGGATCGCAGTTGCCGTGGTGATATGGGTGACTGTAAGACTTGGAGGTGACATAGTTGCAATAAGAGGTGATATTGGGAGAACCGAAGATGGCTTGTTATGAAAGAAGATCAAATGTAAAAGCAAAATAAGGCAGTCATGTAATATGATGAGACGCCTATGACTATGGAGGTACGTCTTCAGGTATATATACTTTCTTTTGGCTGGAATAAGGCTTATAAATAATGGCTAAAATTCTCGCTCATTACATCACAAGCTTGTTAATCATTCTCGCCCTTTGTTAGTTAGGTAAAGCTCGGCCTATCCCACTTAGCAGGCGGCCCCTGGATGGCGGATGTTCTGGAATAATGCGTTAGTCGGCATCCCGCCTATAGCTGGTAGTATAGAGACAATATCTCACTGAGATATGAACATATTTCACATTACACAATCGTAATGATGTTAGCTTTCTTTGTAAGTTTTCGATTATCCCGTAGAACTCCCTTGATTGGCGAAGTTTTCATCGGTATCCCACTTGCCAGCGGCTGGTCAAACAAATTCGAAAATGTACTGCCACCGGTATCCCACTCAACGACAACTTGCCAGAGGTTCGCCGGCATCCCACTTGCTGGTGGCTTACCAGATGTACATGCATCATATAAATTCGCCATGTAAAGACCAAGCGTCGATCTTACCCATATCACCTTTGCCTAGAGTGTGCAGTTTCGGCCAATTCGCTGATTTGTAGCACAATGATTCTTTCCCAAACGCCGAGCTTCACTGCAGGGGCAGAGGGCTACTGCGCCCCGAACGTCGAGCCTGTGATTTCCAAGTTACCCAGCATCCAAGATGACCCAGAATTCGAAGTCTATTGGGAACAAAATGACATAGACAACCCACGTTTGTGGCCACTTTGGTACAAAGGTGTCACTGTCGCAGCCATGAGCCTTGGAGCCACAGTTGTCAGCCTATCTAGCACCTTGTACACATCTGGAATCCCGGGGCTCCAGGAAGAGTTTGGTATCTCTAAACTGGAGGCGCTTGTTGGTGTCACCACCTATCTCCTTGGTATGGCGCTAGGGAGTGTCCTTTTTGCCCCATTAAGCGAGCTCGTGGGTCGGCGGCCGGTCTATATTATCTCAATGACGGTTTTCCTCTTACTTCTACTGCCGAGCGCGTTGGCGCGCAACATTGAAACAATTCTTGTGAGCAGGTTCTTCGGGGGCTTTTTCGGGAGTGCTCTGATGTCAAACTCTCCTGCTTCGGTGAATGATATTGTATCAGACGAACATAGGGCCTTGGCATTCGGCTTCTGGTCCATTGGGCCTACTAACGGCCCGGTTTACGGTCCGATCATTGGGGGCTTTGTGTTTGAACACCTAGGATGGAGATGGACCAATTGGATTGTGCTCATCATCGGAGGTGGTGTCCTGGCTTTGATGGCCTCTATCAAGGAAACATATGCGCCGGTTATCCTGAGAAGACGCGCAGAACGAAAAAGGAAAGAGACGCAAAGCACAAAGTGGTGGACACGGTATGATGGTGCACAGGATTTTGTGTCATCACTGCGAACCAGTCTCAGCCGGCCATTTATAATGCTTCTAACTGAACCAATTTGGTAAGACACTCTCTTCCCGCCCCCGGTGAAGAATCCTCGACTAACTCTCTAACAGTATATTCTGGGACGTTTACGTTGCTCTCGTCTATGGCGTGCTCTACCTATGCTTCGTTGCGTATCCAATCGCCTTCCAGCAGGAGCGCGGATGGTCGCCGGGAATCGGTGGTCTTTCATTCGTTGGCATAGGAGTCGGGGTTCTGATAGCAATTGCGTGCGAACCCATATTCCGCAAAGTAATCAATCTTCATCGAAAGTCAGAGGACGGCATGGTGGAACCGGAGGCCATGGTCAGCATCGTCGGATTTGGTGCAACTCTCCTAGCTGTTGGACAGTTATGGTTTTCTTGGACCTGTACTCCCAACGTTCACTGGATCGTTCCAATCCTGGCTGGCGTTCCCTTTGGAGCTGGGAATGCATGTGTCTTCATCTATGCCTCCAACTATCTCGCCCGTTCCTATGGCATCTACGCTGCGTCCGCACTTGCAGGGAATATGCTATTACGAAGTATCGTGGGAGCATGTCTTCCGCTTGCAGGTCCGTCCATGTACGGAAACCTTGGACTGAATTGGGCAAGTACGCTTCTTGGTATTGTGGAAGCCGCGTGCATCTCGATCCCTGTGGTTTTCTATTTCTACGGGCATAAAATTCGGAAGGCTAGCCCTCTTTTAAAAAAATTAGAAGATCACACGCTTTCACCGCACCGTTGAGGATTCGCCAGAATTCTAACCACTGAAAATTACTTGCGGATGAAGTCATGCAACAAAGAGCGGGCTCTGGAGGTACGCTGAGGGCATTGGTGCCAATGGGTCAATGAGAGTTAGGCTTAGGCATGTCCATTAAACAGGTATCAGACTGCAGATGGAGACCGGCGCATCGTGGTTGTGCTTTACTCGCTCGCCTAGGGACCGAGGTGATTGCACTTGCATACTGCAGTTCTCTAAGGCATATTTCTTACATTCATAGTCTTCAGGTGCGGCATCTCCGAGGTTGTTCAGGTAGATCGCGCAGGATTGTGACGCGGTCTTCGGCTGTGCCACCAGCTAAGGTCTTGACTCCTAAATATGCGGACAGGTCGACCAATCATTGGTTGCCTCCACTCATCGGAAAAGGGTTGCGGGGTTATATCCCTGAGGACCCTGATCATCTCTATCATGAACTAAACCCAGCAACTTTGGTGAACTATACTGTCCAACCCCACCATATCCTACTTTTATAGTCTGGGACTTTATGTATAGAGTAGTATCACTGCCCTCTTTCTCTCTCTCTTTTCTATTATTATATAGATAGAGGTATATATATTTGCGTAATTTTATTTTTCATTATCCCTTTTCTTAGTCTTCAGTCATGAACTAAACTTTCACTGAAATGATAGAACTGATAAGTCATATTGATATATCACATTTCCAAAACCTTATAGACCATCACACATAGTGCATATGACCAATATTACCTTGGTAGATAACAGATTACATGACCCAATTATGTGGGTAGGTTCAAGGTTCAATCCTGATCTTGGAGATGTTGTGGAGTAATCTAAATCACTCTATGACAGTGATTTATTGCACATGCTTCAGCTCTGCGGGCTATATAGTGGCTTGCTTCCTTGCCTTCAGCTACATGTTGAGCATACTTCACCACAGTCCTCCTCCCAATCTCACATACCTTTAGTATCAGTATCAGCATCAGCAATCACTATGTCTAGCTCCATGTTGGCATCTTGTGATTTTCTTGGTCGCAGCATCATTTTCAGACCAGGTTCGTGCCCATATCATCAGTTGTTAATGGCCAATCTAACCTTTATAATCTAGGCGACGATATCTTTGATGTGAGATCTCTCCTTGATCGCAGTGACAAGCATGTTATTGTTGGTTTAAACTACGAAGATCGGACTGAAAAGATTCCTGGGAACCCAGAGGATTACATCTTTCCAACCAACGCCTCTATATCCTGACCTAGGTCAGGGACTGTGAGGCAAAGTCTCGTTGTCGAATCTGGTTCGACATTGTCAAAGGAGTTTGAGGCCAAGGCAGAACTTAGTGTGAACTATGCTGGTGTCTCGGTCAGTGGCAGTGCGAGCTATAGCCAAACAAGCTCGTTCAAATCGGACTCAATCTACGGCCTCTGGAGCCTTGACCAGAAAACTCATTCCATCTCCCTTGACGGTGATCAAACAAGCACTATCAGCGAAGACTTTCGCCGAGCGGTCAGGAGGCTGCCACCTTGAAAACCTAATGACTCTTCCGTGAAATAACAGTACGAGTCGTTTCTCGGTCACTGGGGCACTCACTATATCAAGGAGTGCTACCTTGGTACACGGTATCTGTTAAGAATTGTGAAAAAATCCGAGTCATCCGACACTAAAGAGTCTATGACCGCGAATATCGAGGCGGAATATGGAAGCATTGTGAAGGCGAAAGGGGAGGTTAAGAGCACGGAAGGCGTCGTCAAAGTATATGAGATCATGCGACACCAAGTGCTATGTCCGAGGAGGTGAAGCAACCCTCGCAGCAAAGTTGGCAGGTGATCCCCAGGATCGAACGAAATTCGATGCCTGAGTTGACAGCCGTAAGGAGGGCGCCACGGACGCAATCGTCAACGTCCGTCTAGAGGAGTTCGGAACATTGCTCAAAAACAGCTCGGATGAATCCCATCAGCGTCTGGGTCAACAGCTGTCGGATGCTTTCAGTTCCCTCGATAAGGTGACAATTGACGCAACGCTAACCGTGCATGTCAAGAGATGGAGCCCGGCCAACGGAGCATTTTCTCCTGTAGATGCCAGGGTTTGGTTCGACGTTAGCGGCCCTCGTATATCCATCGATCCCGCTTCGAGGCAAGGCTGCACCTTGCACGAGCAGACAAGATCCAGTTTTGTGGCAAATTTCGTGCTAAACTCTTCACGAATTGTTTCCACGTTGGTTGGTGGTGCTAATACGCTCATCGAAGAAGCCACCAAGAACGCCGGGTTAAATGACACCCTTGAGAGGTATTACCCATCAGGCCTCCCCATGTCCGTGCGTCTGAAGATATCAGGGCCTGCGTCAGCTGGCCCTGTTAGGTTTTACTTCAAAACAGGGTGTGGGGAAGTGACGCTGCGCGGTTCATCTCAGAGCTCTACTTTTACTATCAAAAAGCCGGATGGCAGGTCGTTTGTTGAAGGAGTTGTGGTATTACCAAACCTCCTAGCAACGGGTGATTACGAGGTGGTTTAGTCCTACTGTAATCTTAAGACAGTGTTATTTAGTTTGATGGATCGAGATGAAGCACTTGCTGGTTTATTCTCATTCCTTTAGGCTGCATTGTTATCATTTTCTACGGAGATTCGGGGGACCTGAATTTCACTTGGTACTAGGGCCCAAATCTAGCATCATATATATTCGACAATGAGTAACAATCAACCCCTTCATTCAATAATCATTTTGTCTTTTCAAGGAAATCTGCAGAGACACTTCCGTATTCATCATGCTCTAACGAGCTGATAACTTAAATACCCCATTCCATGGACAAACATTGCCTCTATTTAAAAAATCCACTATGAACACATCCTAAGACAATAGAACCTTTATAAGTAGCTTAGGTAGCTTATTTACGTGAGGGTATCTACAAGTTTCATGTCCTCTATTGGCCTGCTCAGCATTTCCGTCTCGCAACGCCAACGGGGGAGAATTTGCCCATTACCCTGGTGATCCCGATATGTCGCCCCGTGTGGTCGCAGAGGTTCCGGAAACTCATTAGCGGGGGCAAGGACACCAGTGGTTCGTGGTATTTGAGCGAGATATGCTCCCTTGAGCGAATCGTGGATACCAGGAAAGGTATCCGCATGCCTCGGGCCTCACGGGTAGGCCGACCTTCAAATGTAACAAAGCCTCTCGTGATCCAGAAATACTGACGGGTGAAGGGGAAAATGAGCCCCCAATGCTTCCACAAGCTCTGGAGCTAGCACTTCAAGTATGTAGCTCGATCTCTGACGTTTTCAGGGGACAACATAAATAATACTGAAGATACAACGCACTTCAAACGTGATCGGGCCTTTGATGGAGTTCTCCAGCTTGAGGCGAATGGCAATGGCTCTTGGTCTATTCAGCAGTAAGGTCTTGTATAGGCTACATGCTAGGCTAGCCAGAAAGTAATGCAATATATTCGCAACGATATACTTGAATGGAGTAATACTTGTGCTCTCTCTGACTTTTCTCTCAGAAGTGGGGGGATCCCAGCCTCCGAGTATAAGCTGACTGTGGTCAAAGCGCTCGGACGGCCAACACTACTAAATATGTCTACATCTCCATCTCGAACATCTTCACATCTCAACGGATCGTACTTGGATCTGCATATATTAGAAAAGCCTGTCTGCCCCGATGGATCACCCTTCGGGCTCCTTTTCATACTCTCCCCTGAATCCCGAGGCTGCGGAGATTCGCCTTCTCACAATCCTACCCAACAAAAATGAAAAGGACCCAGTGAGATGCACTTTGCAGACCGCGTCACTGAACAACTCACCCCAATTCGAGGCTCTCTCATACGTCTGGGGAAATGTTGTTGAAAAGGTGGAAATCTTGGTGGACGACATCCCATTTCAAGTCACAACAAACCTTGAGGCAGCGCTGAAATGCCTTCGACATTCCCGGAAGAAGCGCCTCATCTGGATTGACTTTATCTGCATCAATCAAAACAATGTCAAAGAAAAAAACACCCAGCTCCCTCTCATGGGCCGTATCTACAAGGACGCAATCTCTGTCGTTGCATGGCTCGGACCAATAAATTCCAATATGGAACAGGCAATGTCGATGATCAAGCGAAGAGAAAGCAACCTGGCGGGGATTCTCCAGGACGTACGGCAGATTACGCGGCCGTGGAGCCGGAAGAACCGGCGCGACACAATTGGATCTATTCTAGACGCTGTCCAGGGCTTTCTGGACATCGTTTCGGCGCCATACTGGGGACGCATCTGGACCTTCCAGGAGTACTATCTACCCGAGAAGCTCCCCGTGTGCATGGTCGGCAACATCCCCTTTACCCTCCCGGCGGTAGTCGATCTGGGCCTACACTTTCCGGAGGTTCTGACCCCCCTCATGGAAGACCTCGGCAAAGTGGCTCCGCGCGCGGGCGATGCAGCCGACATTGAAAACCACCGGAAGCTCCAGACCCGCCTGAAGGAGGCGCGGCAACGCCTCGCGCAGTCAAATCCTATGCAGGACTTTGCGCATGATATCGCAGCCAGCCGGAAAGGTCTGTCGTCCTTTGCGGATGTGCTCGATCTGACTGTCCAGCGGCAATGCTACAACCCCCTCGACCGCTTCTACGCGTTGTACTCCATGGTCGACGGCGTCCAGAAGAAGTACCCCGTCGATTACGAATATACCGCGGACGAGGTGGCACTGCAAATCACGCTCTGGATTTTGGTCTACGAGGGGGTTGATTTCGTGTTCAACATGTTTCATTTCTACGACGGGCCCCATGGGAATATCCTGGGTAGCCCCAGCCCGTCATGGGTGCCGAACTATCGGGATTCGACGTCTAGAACCAGTTTTAGATTTAAGGAGATCGACAAGTCTCTTCAGGACTGGGAGCAGAAAGATTATATGACGAACTTGTCCTTGCTTCCGGGCAAGTACGTGCTACGGTTCTGGGCCAGAAGGGTGGGCAGGACTCGAATCGTTTACAAGTTCCCCGAGGAGACTGTGGGAATTGCCCGGAGGATTCTGGATGCAGTCAAAGCGCCGGCTTCCGAATGGGGCAATGGTGTAGATGAGGCGAACATTACCGAACGCTTAGTATGGGCCTTTCTTGCCCATGGCCATATGCAACAGACGTTCGCAATCGACGATATCCTCAACGTCCTGGAACAACTGACCAGTTCTTCTGGTGACGTTCCCGACTCTACCCAGTCATCGAAACTTGTGAAACAGCTCCTGCGGGACCTGCCATCCCTCGCAGGAAGGACGGTCTTTCAGCTGACGGATTGTCCAACGGGCGGGTTCGGCATTGGCATTGGGCACATTCAGGAAGGAGATCTACTAATTCTTTCTGGCAAAATGATGAATCCTATTGCCTTGCGGGACTCGGGCTTCCGCAGTACCGAGGAAGACGTGGTACATTATCGTATGGTTGGAAACGCCTTCGTCGAGGGCATCGCGGAGGATCAGAAAGAAACCCCTACTCCGCTGCTTGCTGAGATTAAGGGAGGGAAGTATGAGGAGTTTCTGATTTTGTAGTGGTAATGGTTGTAGCTTGTGATATGGGAGACAATGATCACGCGTTGAACCATCAACATAAACCGTTTATAGCAGGCGCAGTAGAGTTATGGATTAAAGCAGCATCCCTGAGACGGCAGTTGTCCCGGGCTGATTGCCGAGAAAGAAGGACTAAAGCAGCCCTAAGATGTGATTTTCTTTATAGTTGTTTTAAACCCCTGCTACCCCGCCGGAGACATCATGGATATTAACAACAGACGGGTAAATTCCCCTGCTGCATGAGTAACAGCAATGCTATCACCATCTGCATGCTTTCTTCAGCCTATATAGAGATTCCTTGAAGAACCAATCAATCTCCATTTTGTTTTTATTGTAATCGTAAGAGAGCTATATGGAGAAGGGAGCATACACCCTAAAAGTGATCTGAACGCCTCGGGACTATCCACTCTCCTGCCGTAACGGTAGTATTGTTTTCACCAAACATACCGCCATTGAAGAACAATATCACACTCGGGTCCGGCATGACTGTTAACGCTCTAGAATACGCCACGCCCTTACCGGTAGGCACCTTGATCCAGCTGCGGGGGTTGCCGTTATCCCGGTTGATAAAGACTTCCGAGTAGGTGCCGTCACTCATGACGATGGTACCGTGCGGCCCGCCAACCGGCGTCCAGACGGTGTACGGGCATGCGGACGGGATCGTCCCATCTCTAGACTTGAGAAGGTAAGGCGTCGCTTCGTCGAACTTGAGCGGGTTGTCGGCGATACGGTAGTGGACTGCATACGGGACTTCGGGGGCGTTGGCCAGCTCGTACGAGAGGAGGTATTTCCCGTTTCCGATCCGCGCAACCGTCGTCATGCCGGGACGCAGGGTGTAGTTCGCATAGGCTGCGTCGTTGACGACGGGGCCCCAGTTGATGAGGTCTCGCGTCGACTGGTGGGCCAGCTTCTGGCCGTGGAGAGGATCCCGTTGATCGGAGTAGTAGACCGTCAACTTGTCTTCGTACATGGATATGAAGGGCTCCCACACCGGGGTTGCGCCGTTGGTCGTGTTTGGTGGACCGCCAGTCGCGACGACGGAGACGAACTCCCAGGAGAACCTTCGACGTCATGAGCATGAGCAAGACTTTTTTCGCGAATGGTTTAAAGTGGCTCACCCTCTGTCCAGACTGGCATAGACCTCGATGTTTGTCGATGAGAAATCGTGCGGGATAGCGTTGCCCGAGGCGAGGATGGTCCCGCGAGGGTACTCGCCTACCTGCCGTGGGAGTTCATAGAGAAATGGTTGCCAGATAGAACCACCGACATAGCCTCCGTTGTTAGAGAAGTGGACTCTTGAATAATTAGACCATGTTTGACCGCCGTCTTTTGACCGGTATATTGGGAGGTATGTCCCATCCGGCGGGGAAAACGACCAGGTCGATAGGAGAACGGGGTCTGGCTTGTTGTGGTCTAGTAGAAGGGTGCGGCCGTACGAGGTGCTGTGGGAAGGCCAGCTGGATGGCGGCGCAAAGACGGTGACATTGTCGAAGACTGCCTCTGCTGATGTCGTAAATGCTAGGAGAGAGATGAAGGCTGTGATTGAGCGAGCTTTCATTGTGACCAGATGTCTGAGACTGCAGACGCTTGAAATGGAGCTCTGATGGCACTATACATACAGTGCGAAAGGACGAAGCCATACAGATTATATAGGCGACGACGGTTAAATCGTAGTACATGGTATTCTGAAGGGTCATTTAGCCGTGTATGGACCCGGAGGAGAATCCGGGGTGAGAATGTACATCGGCGCAAGTAAAAATATGGAAGCTGATCTTAGCCTAAAGTCTTGTTCTGACAGTGACATCGGATTATTATCTTCTCGACTGTAGCTTGACCCTTTTAAATGAATTTTTGTCGATCACTACACGAGTCCTACACAGGGCTGGAACATTGACACTGACACTCCATTGCCTGGTTGCTTCAGCTGGGAAACTTGTCTGATAGTCTATAGATCAGTATCAGATAGGTACACGCATAAAAAAGAGACCCGTTATGTCCAAGGATTTCATCCTGTAATATCAGATTAGTAACTCTATCTAGTACCAAAGCGTCTATCTACATCTTTGACTAAAGACGGTATCCCATCAGTCGGAGTTCCAAGGCCTACAGCGGACGTATAATATAAGAATGAGCCGCTCTATTAGGCACCTTATCATTTTGAGCAAATGGATATTATTACATTGATCATCCTCCCAGCGATTAAACAGAGCGAATGCCGATAAGCCCGCTCTCAACTCAATGAGTCCAAAAGACGGTCTAGGAGGGTTGGAAGAAAAGCACCTGATATGGTGTCCGGTGGCTCTTAGTAGCAAATCGCATCAGGCCTAGGCCTTACTATGTGCAAAACCTCTAAATAATGAATGTCCTGGAAAGTCCACTTCGGCGCTAGGGGTATGCATGAGCATGTCAGCATTTCCAGGCAAGGGAAGCAAGACTCTTTTATTCCATGGGACGCATTCGGACAGTGATGGAGATGTCAGTACATATCTGCCACGTCTTTACATTCTGACCAAACCCCTCACTTCACATTGAAGTGCCAGTTAGAGGTATCAGGCACTGTACAAAATAGAGCAGAGGTTGGTCTTTCCCTGTCACGCCATGCTTGTATTGCATATAAATATCTGTATAGGTATCTTACATTCTGTCTATGTTGCATGAAACTACGCATTAACAGAGCTCTAATGAATGTGTGCGGTAAAAGTAACCAAAATCCCAACACCGCGAATTAAAGCAGAGTGCCTGATATTTCATCTTTCTGCCCAACTATTAGAAGGTTTTCAAGGAAGCTATGTCAGACTGCATGAGAGACACAGTGTGTTGCAGTAGCCTTGGTGTTGCGGTGTAGGCCATATAGCAAGAGAAATACTGATTATGCATCATGCATGCAGAGGGATACATGTATATTTGATTGTATAGGCCTGCACGACCCTTACAGCTGTTCAGCTGTCATTTAGGATCTGGTGGAGGCTAGCTAATATGTCGCCGGGCCTCATAATTGCCGAGTCAAAAGTAATGGTTCTTCTCCAGTGCCAGGCAATGTAACAGGCAAACGGAGGCAACTTTACGTAGAGGTGTGAAACGGCATTTTTTACACCGACATTGTCATCGTTTCCCACCTTGAATGGAAGCCACCATTGGCAGTTTAGTACAACAACGTGGCTCGTTGGTATAGATATTTGTTCATCACAGGAATGCATTGAGGGAGAGGGATAGGAATGATGAGCGGTTTAGATGCAGCTGAATGTACTGTAGCACAGAAAATCACCTCCTCCTAGAGTAACCTTTTGGACTTTGGGGGTTTTGGGAAGCTGTATAAAGTGGCTCCGTGCCATCAAAGAGAGTGTTAACGGTATATAACAGAGCCCCATTAATTGCAACTACCAGTGGCTATTGACATTATCAATAGCCGGACAATATTTGGTGTCTACTAGCTGACCATTCGAAAAGAAATACTCACGTCGAAATGACATTCCCATCAAGCGCCGAGGACTCGTCCGTCGAGGTATCTGCCCTTGTCAGCAACCTCAAAGAATCAATAGCACGCTACGAAAAAGCCTCCGACAACACTGCCGCTCTAGAGGACATTATATCAGCGTCCAAGATGTTGCTTCGTGAGGCAGTTGATGCGGGGACTTCGTTCCGACGGTTTAATTTCCAGCCCCTGCAGAATGCCTGTGTCCGGATCGCAATTGAGATGCAGCTGTTTGAAAAGCTGCCCACATTTGAACCATTCACGTGCCGAGAGCTGGCTATAGATGCAGGGTATGACCTGGAGTTTACCAAACGGATTGTGCGCGGCCTGGCAGCTGGTGATGTTCTGGAAGAGGTGGCCGAAAATACGTACCGGCAGACGAAGCTCTCGCGTCTATGGGCAAGCCCCAAAGCCAGAGATTATACGATTCACCAGTGGGAGAATTTCCAGACCCCAATTTGGTCTTGTATCGAGTATTTTCAAAAGTTTGGCTTCCGAAGTCCGACCGATCCAAGGAATTCGCCGATTACGTTTGCACTGGGTGGACAGGACAAGAGCCTGTTTGACATACTCGAGGAAGATCCTCGTCGACTGGAAATTTTCAATAATGCCATGAAGAGCCTTGCGCTTTCTGTGACAGCATATAGGTTTGACAAGCTTCAGCCTGGCCACGACGGTGTACTTCTAGTAGACGTCGGTGGTGGAAGTGGTTACGACATCCAGGAGATCTGCTCAGATTACCCGGATCTCCATGGGAGACTCGTTCTGCAGGATATCAAGGGCACAGTAACTCATATCAGGGCGGATGGGTTCCAAGGAAGAGTCGACTTCCAAGCATATAACTTCCTCGAAGAGATACAGCCCATTAAAGGTATGTGTCTAGCTTGGGTTTCTTGATTAGTGGCTGGAACTAACACAACGGTGCTCATGATGTGACCAGGTGCCGCTGCGTATCTCTTCAAGCTAGTCCTTCATGACTGGCCAGATGCCTACTGTCATCGGATTCTTGCTAATCTGGCACCTGCCATGTCTCGCAATTCCAGACTACTCATCTGCGAGAAAGTCGTCCCTGAGCAGTCACCGGATGCGCACCATGTCCTCAGCGATCTCAACATGCTTTTCATAGGGGGTAAGGAGCGCACACGTGCAGAGTGGGATCAACTACTCGGTACAGCAGGCTATGTCATCACGCAGATTCAAATGCTTCCAAAGCCTGGGTACGGCATGATAGAGGCCGCTCTGAAATAGGTAGCTTTGGTCAGTCATATATCACAGCTTTTCAAGTCTCAATGTTGTGGATCTAGGGCTCGTCTAAGTGTAAAAGTGTTTTGTGTATGAAATAATTTCCGCATAAATTCCGCTGGATTGTCTCTTAAAATTACAAGCCCATTCACCAAGGGGGTAAATTTTGATCAATTTATATGTGGTTTTCTCCAATAACAGATGCTAGCACTCCCTACATGTATCATGCAACATACACCAGCAAGCGTGATCAACTGGTTATAAGTATAAAATGACACTATCGCGGCTAACTAATAACTCTAACTCGATGGCATGGGATACCTACGCTGCTCACGAGCACAATACCGCCAGTACCTGAAAGCGTCACAGCACCTGGAAGGTCTTCCATGTGCGTGACTGGATTCTTCCAGGAGGGGCTACAGTGAACGCAATCACACTCCAGGCTAGTGGTCTATGGTTTTGCGTTGGATCTTCAGCAACGTGATTTCAATTACTCTGCTTGTATGTTCGAAATTCTCCCCTCTCCTGGCATGCCTCTTTCCGACCTCCATCCATAGCATGACGCAGATTAAGAATTGAAGGGATCATTTAAGACAAGCCACGTTCTGTGTAGTAGCTCCTCGCTGCTTTATCATTACGTCTATGCCCCATTGCCGGAAAAACCATGCATTCTCTGTCTGGCGTCGCCGAGGGTCAACTATCTGGATCTTTTTTTGGCCGGTCAGCAGTATCCCGAAAGGACTCGCTCGGACAGGGGGATATACCTCGTAGCGGAGAAGTAGAGCTGCAACCAATTTCTTGACTTCAAAAACCGCAATGTTTTTTCCCAGGCAAGATCGACGCCCGGCCCCGAACTGGAGGAAATGGACATAATGAGGTCAATGTGACGGAAGTAGGAGTAGCTTTCGTTACTGCAGATAGAGAGAAAACATACCGTCAACACATTGCGTTCAAGCTTTCGCCTCTCTTCGGGCTTCAGTTCGATCCATCGCTCTGGTTTCCATCTGGCCGCATCCTCCCCGAAGGTTGACCGGTGCTGATTCACGACGTACGGGTTCATTCCGACTACAGTTCCTGAAGGTAGATACTGCCCACAAATTGTTATGCCGCCCGCTGGGACTACCCGCTCGAACGGCAAAGAGAAAGGAGGGTGTAAGCGGAGGGCCTCCATGAGGCAGGCGTCCAAGTAGGACGATCGCTGCACTTGCTCCCACTTGGGAATCGGCCATCGTACGTCCTCAGATACATACACCTCTTCAAGCTCTACCAACAGGCGGTTCATTGAGTCCGGGTGGATGAGTAGGTAGTAAAACATAGTTTGCATGGCGCTCGCAGTAGAATCAGAGCCAGCCTTTACATTGGCGAAGGTCCAGGCCTTTGGCGCCCTGGCTGAATTTTAGTCGATTTTCGAAAGAACAAAAGACTTACAGCAATAGGGATCAATATTAATACCCTTGTGGTACGTTCAGTTTGGTTGCTTGAACCTCCAGAAAGTATGACAGCATATCTGGTTTGTCCAAATGATGTCCCGTGTCGTTTCGTCGTGACTGCCGCTCTGTGATATACTGGTTCACCATTCCAAGAATCGTAGACCCAGCTGTACGTTGGAATACTGTGGCAACCGGATTCTTATACAGGAGGCGGTCCACCCAAGGTATCTGGCCTATCTGCCCATTTTCAAGGCTACGTTAGTTTATTTTAGCCTTGTTTTGAAAGGTGCTTACTGGAGCCGCTTTCTTCATAAACGTCCCGACGGCATTCAGGATACCATTGACGTCTCTGCCCTCCTCGAGAAAGCCGTATCGTTTGGAGAATGTCAAAGTAGCCATCGTGTCAAAGGCAAAAAACTGTAACCAACTTCCCAGATCACACACATGTCCAGTCTCCGCAAACCGTGCGTCCAATTGCTGAAACAGGATTTCGAGTACTTGATCCACGGTGGATTCGAGAGAGATCACGTTTGTCATAGAATACAAATGGGCTACCGGCTTCCTCAGCATTTTGTGAAGAGCCTCGTCTTGGGTGTTAAAGATTGCTGCAACGGCACCGTCCTTTCTGGTGTACGGCTGTTGTACCCGGTAGAAGTCGCTCTATAGTGAAAGTCACCTTAGTCATGAAGCCATTAGCGACAATCAGGGATAGAGAAAGTATCCACCTTTGGGAACCCTTCTCGAACTGGGTATATAGTTGAGATGTATTCTGGATCTGACACGCACACCACATTGGGTCCGATCCGCACCACAGGGCCATATTTCTCATGCATACTTTTGTGTATCTCATGGGCCCTCCCAGTTAGCACCCACCATAGACGCTGAAAATTGGTGACCTTGGCCCATAGTGGACCAGGCACTGTGTGCAAGCGCCAATAGATTTGTAGCAAGTGGCATAACACACTAACAGCTGATAATAGAGTAACCAAAGTCAGAAAAAGCATTTTGTCAAAAAACCTAGTAACTCATTTGCCTAATGAATGAGAGATATGAAGTAGCAACTAGAACCTCTTTATGTTACAATAAAGATTTTAGAGTCGGTGAATTGCTTTCACATGCTTTTATAAATATAACATGACTATGCACCCTTGCCGTTACAGAATGAGCATACAGATTCAGTGCTTTGGTTGGGATAAGCATGACGGTGGGGTGCTATAATGGTACACAGCAATTCATTCTCAGACAGTAGGAAGGATGACATGAGTATACAATCTTGGCACTTAGTGAGCCACGTAAGAGGTTCTTCTGACCTATCAATTTATACGGCTTTACCCTGTAAAGATCCTAACACGACTTTCAACCACTAAGCAAGGAGGAAGGGGCCTGCCTGCCATTGACACTACTGGTGGAGACCGAGTGGGTACAATTATCTTGACAGCTTATCTGTTGTAAGACGCAGTCGTAACACTAGGTTTGATGTAGATCTAGTGCAAGATTGTACAGATATTGACAGTTCACCCTGCCGGACTATCGACCCAGTCATGCGGTCAGAGAAAATCTGTAAGGGGTAGCTGTCCGCTTCATTGTAATATCCTCGGGCATAGCACCGCCTGTGTTCGTACCGGAGCCAAGTATCTGGTCACACTTATGGGGTGCGATCATTTCAAAAAGGCGCAAATCAGAACCCTAGAAAATGCAGATGACATTCTTGCATTCAGGAATTTATTTTGCGTCTCCCAAGTTCTGCTATCAACCTGCGGTGAGACGTGCATGCTATTGCCTGAACGGGATTTAAAGGGGCCCCTGCCACATCTATCCTCCCCTCACTTGCGTCGTGAACAAGTTTTCTAATTGTTTTCCTTCGATGACCGACAGCACGACGGCAGAGGACGGGCAGATGCGACGGATCATGGCCAGAGCCCTCGGTGTAGACACAGAGCTCATTCGGAAAGACAGCAACTTTTTCGAGATCGGAGGTGACTCTCTTGCTGCCCAGCAGCTGGTGAACCTGGCCCTGGATGAAGGTGTACGCTTGACTGTTGAAAATATCTTCAACAATCCGACCTGCTCCCACCTCGTGACGATATTTAGAGAAAGAACCGCCGACACCACCCGGGTGATACACACAGGGGAGCAGAAAACATCGTTAGGCTGTACTACCAGTGGTGGGAGCCTTTGCCGAGACCTCGAGGGCGATATCGCGGATGGCTTTACCGCTGTTCATCCCACGACAGAGTTTCAACGGTTGACGTTGTTTTCGATGTATTTTCGATACTTCCGAATCCCCTTGCCCAGCACCATCGACAGAGCCCGACTTTTGGCAGCATGCCGGCAGTTGATAAGGAGGCATGAGAGTCTATGGTCGAAGCACCTACCCTCAATGAAGAATTTCTGCATCTCAGTCGCGGGCAGAACAAGCGGCGTCTGCAAACAGGATTCCCCCAATCATGTCTGTTCCTGAAGACGTGAGATGCAGACTTCCTGGACGTTGTCGCCCACCAAGCTCACCGGCCGGCGAGAGGCTGTTACAACACCGCTGGGTAACACTGTGGCGCTCTTGGCCATGTCCGCCAATTTTGACTTGGCGAAGATGTCGGACACCGTCAGACCTAACCCCTTGACGCGCGCCATTGCAATTGCCCTCATCGCGATAATGGAGTCGCCGCCGGGGGCAAGGAAATCATCATCCGGCCCAAGTGTATCGGCGTCCAGGCGAAGTAGCTCTGCCCAGATCTGAGCGAGTAGCTGTACCGCCCATGTCTTAAGCGCAGCAGGTGTAACGCTTCTCCCACCCTTCGGGCTGGTAGTATATGCCCTCAGTTGGTCCCAGGTCATCAGGACAACTTCTTGTCGTAATTGATGCCTATCCTTTTTGCACGAGACCGTCTGCGGCACTTTGCGGAGAGCAAGGAAGAGAGTGGGGACCATATAGTCTGGAATGATCTTGCTCAGTCGCTGCTTGGCGGATTGGACTCTTTCCAGAAATTCCAATGTTGGTTCTGCGAAGAGAGGGTGATGATGCATGGGCGCATGCTCAGGTCTTGCGTGTTCATCTGCCCGCAGAATGAAAGCTGTAAGAGAAGGAACGCCATTCGTCTCGGCCGGAACTACCATATATACGACTACATCTTCAACATCGGACAGCACCTGGCGCAGGTGATATTCCAACTCCCCTGATCCACCCGCTGGCCACGTACTTTGAGCTGATGGTCCTTCCGGCCTAAATGACACAGGCTGCCATCCGGGTTGAAGCGGGCCAAGTTGCCTGTCTTATAGAGCACCATTGGGCGGCTATTTCGTACTAATATCTCTTTCTCAATCCAGGAGGGCGCCGAAACGAAGGTGACTGCCGTTCTCTCCGAGTTGTAGAGGTAACCTTGTGCGAGATTGGGGGTTTCAATGAGAAGCTCGCCGACATCTCCGATACCGCGGAGCCGGTTGTGATCTTGGGGATCTGCAATCCAACATCTCCCGGAGACTGGGTATCCAATGGATCTCTCCATGAGATCTGACGGGAATAGCTGGTCTGAGACGGAAAACGCACCCGAGCAGTCCGTGAGTCCATAAGACTGGATCAGTCGAACGTGTGGTCCCCACTCTGATATGTGGCTCTCGAGAAGCGGTTCGCCTCCAACCTTCAAACCCGGGTGAACGCAGCCGTGGCACTCCTGTCCACCAGACTGCCACGGTACATGGTGCCGGACCTCTTCCTTGCCTTCCTTAAGGTTCCCCTCACGCACACTGGGAAACTAGACCGCCGGCGCCTCTGCACATACGCCAACAAGCGCAGCCGCCACCAGCTGCTGGGGAAAGACCAGACGAATCACCTGTACGTTGCACCTTCGACGGAAATCGAAGCGTTGTTAGCGTTGCTGGTGGCCAACACCCTCAACATTCCCGTGGGTGATGTGGGAGTTGTCGATAACTTTTTCCACCGCGGGGGAGATTCGATCAAGGCCGTGGCCCTCGTTGGCGAGGCCTCACCTATCCAACAGTAGCTCAACTGGCTCGGGTGGCCCAGAGTAAACCCATCGCTGGAGGCGCCAATTGGACGGTATCTCCGTTTTCCCAGCTGCACGAGGCGGATCCGAGAGAGGGTGTCATACAGGCAGCTTGCGATCAGTGCCAAGTTGAAAGATCCATGATTGAGGATATATACCCATGTACACCTCTTCAGGAAGGAATGTTTGCCCTCGTCAGGAAGCAGGCTGGAGGAGGATATGTTGGCCGCTGGGTGTTTGAGTTCCGCAACCTTTCGGATGCTGAGATGGAGCGCTTGCGTGGAGCTTGGGTTCGGGTTCTTCAGCAAACCGCAGCTTTGAGGAGCAGGATCATACTATCATCTTCGCAACGCATCTATCAGGTCTTCGAGAAATACCCAGGTGGGACCAGGCAGACGGCTTATTGAATTCGGGCGAACCGGAGGCCGGCCCATGTCTCGAGATTGACTTTGGTCTTCCGCTGGTCAAAATGTCTATTCATCGGCAGGCCATCGCCGATTGCCTTCAACTGGCTCTGACAATGCACCATTCGGTGATCGACGGGTGGAGTTTCCGGAGGATTCTGGATCAAGTGGAAGCGGTTTATCATGGGAACGCACTGCCAGCATCACCCCCTTTCTCCGCGTTGGTAAACTACGTCAGCCATCTCCCGGACCATAAGGAGTACTTGACGAACTATCTCTCCGGCCTCAGTGCAGAGGTCTTTCCGGCAGTATTGCCCATGTCCTATCAGCCGTCCCCAACCGCAGAGGGCGGCAGATTGGCTAGACTCGGTTAACTTGGTCGCCCCCGAAAGATTTACCCGTTCGGCCGTTTTGCGGCTTGCCTGGGCCATGGTCCAGTCCCAATATGAAGGTAATTATGATATCGTCTATGGAGTGATTGTGTCCGGGCGAAATGCTCCCATCCCCGGTATACTCAACATGACCAGTCCGACAGTGGCTACTATGCCATTGCGAATCCAGCTGGATCCCGCTGCATCGATCGAGGACACATTGGACCGCTTAGTTCAACAGACCGTGCAAAGCATTCCTCATGAGCAGACCGGGTTGCAAAATATGAGAAGATGGGGTGGCGATATCGCTGCGGCGTGCGATTTCCAGACATTACTGGTCATCCAGCAAATTGATGGCAGCACTGGCTTCAGCTTGCTGGGCACAGAAGCACAAGAATCCAGTTTCGCCGCATTTTGCACCTACACTCTCACCCGAGTCTGTAATCTCAACGTGGATCCCGTTGAAATAAAGGCCTGGTTCGACCCAAAGTTCGTCCCGGCACGGCAGGTACGGCGCATACTACGCCAGCTGAAACATATGGTTCACGCCATATGCGTTGCCCCATTGTCAACAACTATCGACGATTGCATGACACCGAATCCTGGGGACATCTAGGAGATCTAATCATGGAACCGGCAAATTCCCGCCTTGTCGGCCCGCAGCGTTAATGAGCTGATTTGCCACGAATGTGTGGAACATCCCAGCCGCCTAGCCGTCGATGCGTGGGACATTCAGTTTACATACCAAGAGCTGGATGAGCTCTCCACCAATCTCGCGCAACACCTGGTGGCAATTGGCGTGCGGACAGGGGAATTCGTGCCGATATGCTTGGAGAAATCCGGTTGGACACCTATCGCCATGTTGGCCGTGATCAAGTCTGGTGCTGCATTCATTCTACTTGATCCTGCCGTGCCCGTGCAGCGCCTGATCGATAGCTGCCGGCAAGCAAAATTGGACCTGGTTCTCACCGTGACAGCCACCGTCCAGCTTGCATTGGAGCCCGGGACCAGAGTGGTAGTCGTGGACGTTCAGTATCCGTTCCTCAAGGATGTGTCTCTTCCGGCAGTCCACCCATTCTCTTCCGGCAGTCTACCCAGACTGGCCGCTGCTTGCAGTGTTCACTTCTGGATCGACCGGAGTCCCCAAGGCTGCCATGGCAAATCATCAATCGTTCTTGGCCTACTCTCGTCCCGTAATCAAAAGTTTCGGGATTGTGAGAGTCGAGAAACCAATCCGCTCTGAAATGTCCGTCCGAGCTCATGCACTCGCGGCCTGAACCTTATTAGCCCGCGGTTTACGAACCCGCTCATACACACAGAGCCCGGCGTTGACATCTGACGTAAATTTGTATTTCTCGAAGAAGATGATCCCTAGCGCAGCAGCATCTTCTATAGACTGGCAACCATCCTGACTTTGGTCAGGCATCATCGGGTGCGCCGCGTCCCCCATAAGACACACTCGACCCATGTGCCAGGTCGGAAAGGGGGAGTGTTCAAAGAGTCGCCAAGGACGGATATCGATTGCATGGGTAACCAACCGGGGAATTCTCGGGTCCAGACCAGGAAATGGCTGCAGTACTTGGTCGGAGATCCCTTGTGCATCGCAGGTCTCAAGATTCTGCCAAATATCCTCTGGAGAGGCAGGGGAGAAGATAAACAACAACTGGACGCTACCACCCCGACATGCAGACAAAACTACCTTGTACTCCCCGTTGCCCCAGTATTCAATTGCGTCGCTTCGCATCATGTCTGAAAGGCCCAACCGCTGAACATCGGAGCTTGTGATTAGACAGTAATAGCAGGTGGCGGTTGCTCTCTTGCGCTCTGGGGGAATTCCAAATGATCGACGTACAGAGGACTAGACGTAGAATACTGTTATAAATGGCCCTTGTGGCTGGCTCTTCTCAATAGGGTATAGGATTGAGTGGGCATCACTTACGCCAACTCCATCGGCACCAACGACGATGTCGTGCTGGACGGATGTCCCATTGGTGAAGGTGATAACACCTTTCTCCGCGTCTAATGACTCGTATGTGTGGTTCAATCGAAGCACAGCAGGTTGCCCCTCCCCCCGGACCGGTGGCAGCTTCCATCATAGTATGCATATCAAACCGATAGAAGTTGTAGTAATTCGATAACCAGGTCCGGTTGTTATATAACCACGAGATTACTCACATATCCCCATTTTTCCACATAATCGAACAGATCAAGGACATCTCCCACTTCCCCAGTCTCTACGCATGCCGGATCTGGCGGCGGATCTGGATGGGGTTGCCCAGTGTGATATCAACACCCCGTTCGGCTAACCATTTAGTCCCGTTTGCAGCACAGCTGATCGATGCTCCGGCGTCTCTTATGGCGTCCGCTCGCTCATGAATAGTCACGGCGTGTCCTGCACGACGAAGGGATAATGCGGTTGCAAAACCCCCTGGCTATGTTAGTGTCCAACTAGAGATAGTAGCGAGAACGAAACTCTACCAATGCCACCTCCAATAACACCGCTGACATATATTGGTTACGTTACATTTTGTAGGTTTTGACTTTTCAATCTGGTTAGAAACGCTATGAAGCTGACCCAAGGGTGATAGGCACGACTGGGATGATGAGAGTTGTGTTAACATCCTTTCCAACCTCCGGAAATCGATGACCTCTGGATCCCGAATCCTTATTTGCGAGCAGGTCATGGGAACTACTCCCCGGGACTCCGCTAATTCCACTGAGTCGTGTCTTCCTCCGAACTATGGGGTTCATAAGAGATACAGTCACTAAAGGGACTTGGACCTTATGGCTGTCGCCAATGGTATCGAGCGAACACCAGCCGAATTCCGGGCTCTCTTCCGTCAGGCAGGACTGACTTTGAAGAAAATTTGGCCGTGTCGGAGTCAAATCTCAATTTTGGAGGTGGTGTGTTAATTGGGCGGCATAGGTAGATAAAAGTTCTAAATGAATCTACGGCACCATATCAAGGAATAAGAAGCCTTTGACGTGAGGTCCTGACCCTAATCAATATGAAGTTTTAGATGCTTTAGAGGCCCAGAGTCGTATCCATTCTCACTACGTTCCAGATATCCTCCCGCCGGACTTGTTGCCTCTCACCAGCAGCTTGACTCTGATACCCGGATCCCGTGCATCGGTAATGGACTAATGGTGAAGTGGAACGTGTGCCTCACTCGAATGAGATACAACTCGTTCTGAGATACATGTCCTCGTATAAGATGCCTACAAAGCTTGATCGACTGGCCGATGGCAGTTTGCTCATGACAGATAACGAGGTGACGAAGGGATAGATGCCTGTGCATGTACATGAACATTGGAGTATGCAGACCAGTAACTGACAGTTTTGCCATACAGGATCCGATGAAGGCTAAATGCCATTGTGCGTATTCTTCAGTTCTGTCGGGATGGGGAGGCTATACAAATCTTGTGAACATAGAATTGCTGATAGGCCGACAATAGAGTTAGTATCAAGAAGCTAGAAGTCACTGCTTATGATGAATTATCCAATGATAATGATTGTGTTCAACCAATAGGCAGGTGCTGAGAGCGACAGCCTCGTCAGAACACACAGCTGATTACCCCTCCTCCCTTCCAACTCTTCCTTGACATACTCCTGTGCGCAGTTAGAATCCCTTCGCTTTTGCGTTCGTGCAGTCCCTGAGGAGTCTGATTTCACTAATTATGTCCTGTTTCACTTTTCGAAACCATGGCCTTAACGCACGATGACTACACAGTCGCGTGGATATGCGCCCTCCCGTTGGAGATGGCAGCGGCAAGCGTCATGCTGGACAAGACCCATAATCTCCTGCCTAAGCCTTCCACTGATCCGAATGCATACGTACTTGGTGAATTGAACGGCCATTATATCGTGATTGCCTGTCTGCCAGATGGCATATATGGAACCATATCTGCTTCCACAGTCATGGCTCACATGGTCTCAACCTTCCCACGGGTCCAGTTTGGTCTGATGGTGGGGATTGGAGGAGGGGTACCCAGTACAAGTAATGACATCCGGTTGGGGGATGTGGTCGTCAGCAAGCCTGTCGGAAGATACAGTGGAGTGATCCAATATGATTACGGCAAGGCAGTTCAAGGCGGACAATTCGAGCCGACAGGCACATTAAACAAGCCGCCACAGACTCTTCTGACACATGTGGCTCACCTTGAGTCGAGGGAGATGATTAGGAAAGAGGGTGCTATTTCGACAATAGTGCGGGATGTACTGGATCGAAATCCTGGCATGAAAGACCGATTTTCGCCCCCAAATCAGCGGTCCGATTATCTGTTTCGTTCCTCGTATCGCCACGTTGACCCAGAAAGCAACTGCGAAAAGTGCGACAAAAACAAATTAGTCTGCCGACTGCCGCGGACACCCGACACACCTCATATCCACTATGGATTGATTGCATCTGGAGACCAAGTGATGAAGGACTCTGAAGCTCGAGACCGTCTCGCTCATCAGCATGGCATACTCTGTTTTGAGATGGAGGCAGCAGGCCTTATGGACGGGCTTCCGACCCTGGTGATCCGCGGGATATGCGACTACTGCGACTCTCATAAACAGAAGGAGTGGCAGGGATATGCGGCTTTGACAGCAGCTGCCTATGCGAAATGGTTGCTGTCGGCCATGCCCGTCTCTCTCATGACTCAGGGCTTGACAAAGAACAACTGCAGAATGGGTCACTATATGGTCCCACTGGGAAGGAATCCGCGATTCGTTGGTCGTCAGAACGAATTCACCAGACTGGAAGAGCTAATTATGATGAAAGACGGGCCCAGAAAAGTCGCCATTACAGGTTTAGGAGGGGTTGGGAAAACGCAAGTGGCCTTGGAGCTCGCATACCGCATACGGGAACGAGATACGGAGTGCTCGATCTTCTGGCTTGCATGCACTAGCTATGAGGTGATGGAGCAGGCGTACCTGAATATCGCGCAGACTGTTGGGCTTCACGATGTGAAGCCGGCAGAAGTCAAGGAGCAAGTCAAAAGATACCTCAGCTCCGAGCAGGCCGGGAAGTGGCTTCTGATCTTTGACAACGCTGATGACATGGAGATGTGGCTGTCAGATGATCGCCCAGGTCCAGCTCTTGAGGACTGTCTCCCTCAGAGCGAACAAGGCCGCATTCTGTTCACCACAAGGAACCGAAAACTTGCCGTGGAGCTAACATCCTCTAATATCATTCCCATTCCAGATGTGGATGAGGACACCGCAATAAAAATTCTCGAGAGGTCACTGGTAGATACGGGTTTGCTTCAGGATCATCCCACAGCAGTTGCTATTTTGGAGAAACTGGTGTTTCTGCCCTTGGCAATCACGCAGGCATCGGCATACATTAATAAAAATGGCCTGAGCCTGTCCACCTACTCTGCGCTTCTAGAAGAACATGAACCAGAGGTAGTGGAACTCTTGAGCGAAGACTTCAAAGATGAAGGGCGATATAAGGATCTCCAGAACCCAGTGATCACCACATGGTTAATCTCATTCAAACAGATCCAACGCCAGGACCAACTGGCAGCCGACCTTCTATCTTTCATGGCCTGTATTAATCCACGAAACATCCCCCAGTCCCTTCTTCCCATGCCAAAATCCAGGAAACGTGGAATTGATGCTTTGGGACTTCTGAATGCATATGCATTTATCAACAGCCAAGATACGAGCTTAAACTTACATAGACTGGTGCATATTGCGGCAAGGAACTGGTTGAAAAAGAATACACTCTTTAGTCACTGGATCCAGAGAGCCGCTGATCAGATGCGCAAGGTGTTCCCAGATGATCACCATACAAATCGAGGACTCTGGCGAGAATACCTCCCACACGCCTTATCCCTTGCATATGAGGATGTATTCACAGCACAGTGGAAAGAGTATATTGATTTGATTCAGAATATTGCAGATTGCCTTTTCGAAGATGGGAGATGGAATGAAGCAGAGGTGCTATACACCGAGCTAATACGGATCAAACAGGAGGAAACTGGGCCCAATCACCCCTCTGCTTTATCCAGCATGGCAAACCTAGCATTAACCTACTGGAAGCAGGGACGATTAAATGAAGCTGAGAAGCTTGGGTTGCAAGTATTGGAGATGAGGAAGACCATGCTAGGGGCTGAACATTCTGATACTCTCATGGCCATGTCGAACCTAGCATTAACCTACTGGGCGCAGGAACGATGGGATGAAGCTGAGAAGCTTGTGTTGCAAGTATTAGAGATGAGGAAGACTGTTCTAGGGGCTGAACATCCTGATACTCTTATCAGCATGGCGCACCTAGCATCAATCTACTGGGCGCAGGAAAAATGGGATGAAGCTGAGAAGCTTGAGTTACAAGTATTAGAGATGAGGAAGATTGTCCTAGGGGCTGAACATCCTGACACTCTCGCCGGCATGCACAACCTGGCCTATACCTGGAAATCCCAAGGAAAGCTGCAAGAAGCCTTAGCCCTAGTGGGAAAATGTTCTGAGCTTCACAATAAAACATTGGGGCCTAATCACCCTGATGCCATATCCTCCTCGCGCGATCTCAGTGACTGGAAGGACATCCATGATTCATTACCAAACGAAAGTCCCCCGATGGCGACCATCCAACCCGAACGACTACACAATCTGCCGGAAGTCGCAGCAAATCATACAGCTGCTGCGTTGATCGCTCAGCCACTGTATGAAGAGCGCGTCAAGTCACCCTATACGCCAAGACGGTCCGCTGCAAAACTATTTCTGGGAGATCATCCCCTTCTCATGGCTTCCAGAAGAACCTCAACCGTGCCGGAGGTCAGGACCTGCAAGAAATAGATTGATTGGCATTGTCAGTCTGCGCGGGTCTCCCGTTATTTCAATCAGACATTTCAATCTGGGGCTGCGGAACGACCAGGTTTCCATTTTGACGCTGATCGACTTGACTCCGCGACTGAAGCGCCTGAGAGTGAAACAGTGCATGACCACAGTGACGTGTCGCTACATGGGATGCCATCGGATGCGCCTATGCTGATGCGGCGATGAGTCCTCGGGTGGAAGATCAGTCTGATGCATGTTAGCATTCATTTCGAAGGCTAGGACTACCTCTGGCAATAGGCGGCATCATGCACGACCCTTCTTCAATACCTCCGGAATGATCTCCGAATCCGGGTTCGTCAATGTCTCCCTCGAGACCATCCCGTTCATCGAAACCTTTGAAAGTCTTCTCCGACTGATCTTTATGGACGGCAAGCAGCTCATTCGATGCGAACAGTCTGACCGCGCTCGATACCTGTTCTGTATTTAGGACCTTGTAATCAGCTACTTTTCCGAACAAGCTGAAGTTGCGTAGGATGTCTTTTAACACAGAATGCCGAAGGCCTCTCTGGAAGGGTGGTGTTTGAGTGGATGAGGGTTCGGATCTCGTGCATGCATGCATCTTCTGGCGGGGCTTGAAGTGTCAGTTTTGTAGTCAGCATGGACTGGATCCTTGAATCTAACCCGGCATTCCATTTGATGTTTGCGGCAGATGTGGGTCAGGGGGAAGAAAAGAAAAATCCCTGATTAAGAGAAGTGAAGTATAGCCGCGAAAGCATCATGTGATGTTCTCATGATCGATGCCTCGTAAGGCAGCTGTGATGGCCATTGTGTCACTGTGGGGGAGAACACAGTGCTACGGCAGGGAGGAGGACGTACTCCTCAGCAATGGCTGAGTGGGTGTCACATATTCACAGTCAGATGCATAACAAAATGATGTTGTCATCCTCAGCGCTTATAGATCATAGAGTTCAGCATACACCGGCTTTCGATCCGACGATCCGATGAGCTTCACTCCCAGCCGACTTCAAAGCCTCGAACTTGGGCCTTTCGGCAGTAGATCAAGAATTGACGCCTGAAGCAAACCAGCTTTCCTGATAAGGTAAGGCAAGAATCACGTTCCTTGATATGAGTTAGTCCTTTCGGCATTGAGATTCCACGCTAACAGTTCACGTCCACTTGGCCGTCGTCAGTTGGTTGGATGTCATTCTGTAAGAAGACTTTAAGGTCCAAGGCGGATAGCAGAACTTCAGATTAAGTCCACCCTGCCTGATCTTGTTGCATAGTTGCAAGGGGAGATATGAATTAGGGGATATGAGTCTTTTGATGCCTCTATGGAAACGAGCATGTTGATACGTATTATATTTCTGTAGCTTGAGACCCCTAGACCCCTAAATTAAATTTGTGACCATTCTCCTATGAATATATGAAGTAGACTCGGGTTTTGACAACATTAGCCGGAGACTCTTTATCTGAAACCGACTAAGGCCAGGGTGTCAAGAACTGAGACTTAACAATGGACACCTCCGTACTCGACAGCCTAAAGTCTGGCGCCTGAACTATAACTGCTGCAATTTCCTGTTCCTGCTGGTTGCCAGTCAGCAGACTGTGATGCGTTCAGATAACTATGCATTATCCTGGCGTATAGGGTCCGAGAGCAGATGCCCATCACACCCGACAGTCACACTATGTGTGTTAGCTTCCTGGCTTTAGTGTAATTTCACTGTGCGGGGTAGAATCCGGGGCAAGTATTGTGTCAGATGCAATCTCATTTCAGCCATAGTCTTATTATCACTATTATGACCGATTATGCAAGAACAGGAGTAGGGGATGGGAGTGGCCACCCCGACACGATCACCTCAGAGTCATTTCAACCAGTCCTCTACTCAACTGACAACTTCGAACATGCTCTCTGAAGACAGTGTCAACGATTACTCGACTTGCTTCTATGAAAACGTTCACTGAAAATGTTCCACACATTTGAGGTCCGCCACAGCCCGTGCACAGAGACCCGAGACGAACGCCGTGGACGACGACCAGGATTACGAGCCTGCAAGGAATGTCGTCGACGCAAGATCCGCTGCACAGGGACGCATCCTTGTGAGCCGTGTCTGTACTACAAGAAGCCCGAGCTGTGCCGCTATTCGGATCCCAGAGTGCCACACAGCGGGACGCGAGACAATGGTTCCCATGCCGATAGTCAGTACCGGTCTGTTTTGGAGAGATTGTTTCCTTCAGTCTCTTTGCAGTCGCTTGTGGCTCTGACGCGTGAGGAGCTCCTGGATCTGTTGCGAGATAGTATACTTGGCTCGGATCGACCCCCTCCGCAGCCTCCAGAGAGTCTGGATGAAGAGCACTCGCGATCCTCTTTGGAGGCGATGTCAATGGGAAATGCTGAGAGTGGTGAAGTTAATGCTGTCAATGACAAGGATGGTGTATCTGATGATGTCAACGCGCTCTCCATGGCGACGCGTCCGCCGTCCACATATCTAGGCATCTCCTCCATCAATGCCGTCCTTAAGGTCATCAGCTGGGTCAATCCGGAATCAATGGCTCGACCGTTCAATACAATTCCATCGGGAAACAAACCTAGACGGAAACCGCAAGTGTCCATACCCCCATCCACCGAGTCCCAAGCCAGCGACCAGCTCATCGACGCCTACTTCAACTTCATCCATCCCTCCATGCCGCTCCTCGACGAAACCGAATTCCGACAGACCTATGTATCCAACGCCCGACACGACGAGCCCTGGCTCGCCCTCATGAACATGGTCCTCGCCCTAGGCAGCATCTCCCTCTACCCCAGCGACGACACCACGCACATCGTCTACTGCAAGCGAGCGCGCCAACACCTCTCCCTCGAATCCCTCGGCCGCGCACACATCGAGACCGTCCAGACCCTCGGCATCATGGCCGGCCACTACCTGCACTACATCAGCCAGCCGAGCCTGGCGTACGTGCTCATCGGAGCCGCGGTACGGATGGCCACCGCCCTGGGTCTACACAAGGAGACCGCAGACACAGACGCGAGCGAGACCAGACCGCTCCAGTCGTCCTCTGTGCCCGTTGACCTGCGCCGGCGGATCTGGTGGTCGCTCTACTGCCTCGATACATGGGGTTGCATGACTCTCGGACGGCCGACGCTAGGCCGTTCATCCATGGCCGTCTCGACGAAGCCGCCAGCTGTACGTGTTCCCCCCCCCCAATTTCTGCTAAACTAACACTAAGCAGAACTCATCCAATACCCTCATCCTCCTCGAAAACATCCGCTTCTGCCAGATCGCCACCCGCGCCCAGGAAGCCCTCGCCGCATCCCCTCTCCCGACCTACCAGCAACTCCAAGACCTCGACGCCGAGTTAACAGACTGGTACGCGCAGCTCCCACCGCTCCTGAAAACGTACGAACCATGCCCGGACTCGATCCATACAGCCCGCACCCGCATGCGCTGGGCTCTGCATAACCTGCGCATCCTCCTCTACCGCCCCTTCCTGCTGCGCTATGCCCTCCGCCGCGTCCCTGCCATCACGCTGCATACCGAAGAGCGCCTCGCGATCGAGAAGTGTCAGCTGCTCGCGAGAGAGGCGATAGTCGATATTGCCGAGGCGCAGGTGAAAAGCCCCACGGCTGCGTGGGGTGTCATCTGGCATATGTTCCAGGCGAGTCTGGTGCCGCTGTTGACGTTGAGTATTCTTGCCGCGGAGGCGAAGGGGGAAACGGACACGGATGCGGAGTTGGTGGAGTCATGCAGAGAGCAGGTCGAGGTCGCCATGGCTGCCATATCGCGCGTCGAGGCGTGGCATCCGACTGCGCGGCCGAGTCTGGATCTCATTGCGAGGATTTTTCGGGCGTCGTTGGCGAGGTTGGGCTTGGTGGCCGTGTCGGTGGCTTCGTCGGATGAGACGTCCCCTGCTGCGGCGGGGAGGGTGTATCCGGCTCATTTGCAGCCGGGGGTGCAGGTCCCGCAGACCGTTCCGGTGGCGTACGCGGGAAATGAACTGGGAGTGTCAAGTCAGGACGTTTGGGATTATATTAGTTGGGTGAGTCCCACAGCGTGGGCTGATGTGCAGGGGCAGGCTAGTACGATGGACTTATGGTCCACTCCGGGGTGGTGGCAGATTTGAGAAGAAATGTACGTTTCAATACAAGTATGCGCGTAAATTAACTACCCATATAACTCCGGTCGGTCCGGTAGATGCCTCGACCCCTCCAGCTCCGTCGCCATGTTGTGTCTCTGCGTAGCAATCTCCGCCGGGCCTGTATAGTACGCAGCTCCGGGGTAGGGCTTTTCATTGCCCCGTGGTGCTGGCGCTGCCGGCGTTCGCCTTCTCATCCGGATAAAAAAGATTAGTAACCCCGATACGACAAGCAATGGGACGCCTAGTCCAACCCCTAATCCCGCCCCGAGCGTCATCGCAGAGATAGAGGTATCCGTGGATTTCGGAGTACTCGTCTCTGTCCCTGTCCCCGTGGCCGTGGCAGTCGCAGACCCAGTAGTCGTGACGATATCGCCCTTAATCGTCCCCCTCGGCGTCCCCGTAGACGAACCAGAAACCGACGACGTGGTTGTGATAATGTCCTGCACCGTCGAAGCAGAGGCAGATGGGCTCGGATTTCCATTCTTCGCAACCTCCACGTCCCCACTCACCCACAGCCACTGCCCCAGATTCGCACTGCAGACGTCCGTCGCCCACCCCGCATACCCGCACGTGAACACATTTGTCGAGGAATTGGGGCACGAGTAGAGGTTCGCCCAGTGGTCGGGGATCGCTTTATTCAAATTAGTCAAGGCCATACGGCAAGGTAGAACTGGTACGGTACAATCGAGACAAACGTGCGGACAGTCCTGGGCCGGCCAGGATTTATCGGCGCAGGCACCGCGATAGGCGATGTTGAGGGTTGCGCCGTAGCAGAGGCCGTTGGAGAGGCAGGCTTCGCCCTTGAGACAGCAGGATTTGCTGTTGGGGCAGGGGATGTAGTTGTTGTCTGTGTCACCGTTGGGCCAGTAACATGTTGCTGTGACTGATGTGAGGGTGAGAATAAGGATGAGACATATTGCCGAGAGAGACATTGTGCTGCTCGAGACAGCGTTAGAGGTGAGAGAATGGGAGATGTGTCGAGAGGCTCTTTAAGTCATTTATCTGCTGGTTTATTTTGGGAAGGCTAAGCGCCGGTGAACTCTTGGTATGAACTTGTTGGACCCTGGCATGTCGGCGCTTAGAATACTGACGGTTGGAGGACATCACATCCGCTGCATCAGTGGATTACGACTTAGCGCTGTTGAGGGAGATCGTTTCATTTTGCGGTTTGCAGTCATGGTGCAGGAGGGTGTATTGAAGTTTGCTGAGCATTCAAACAGTAGATAGATTTGAAGAGAGAGTTGATCTGTGATGGCCGTAATAAAAAGTGATGCTATGGTTGATGAAAGAAAGATAGGAAGTACCCCCTTGATGCATTTCAAGCAGCCTCTCTGACATTTATGTCAAGGATGAATAGTTTTGAGTCAAAAAGGAGAAAAGTTCTCGCCTTTAGTGCCCGAACTAGGCTCTCTGTTAACTGTTGCTTCATGTTCTCTGCACTGACACCTCCCAAAAAGTATGGATGACGAAGTAGAATATTATATCATGGAATATAAGGAAGAAGAAGAATTGGTGGAAGATTCATAATGGCTTCAAAATTAAGACGGGTTGGGTGCAGTTGGGAGAGTTGTCTTTTTCATTCACAAGACAAAACAAACAAGGGCTTAGACACCCTGAAATGAGGGACAGCAAAGACAATGAAGACAATGTATGTAATATAAATAAATATGCCCCTTTCTATCATTAAGAAGAAAGCACTATCAGGAGACAGACACAGAGTCAGTCTATACGCAGCACAATGGTGATATTGTTAACTCAAATGTCCAGCAAGAAACATTGACCTGGTCATCAAAATGCCATACAGTGCGGAGGTAACTCCCTGCAAAGGACGTAGTATTGATACATTACTGACGGTCTTTGGTAATGAGATCCCTTTCCCGGCTCGAGGTTTGCTTTTTCACACACCACCCCCATACTTTCATACGATCCTGACCAAACTCAACCAACTACTTCATCATATCAATCAATAAAGCCTTCTCGATCAAGTCTGCCATCATGTGCAATACCTGCAATGTGATCAACCGTCATGGAAAAGACAACAATGCCAAAAACCGTCGAGAAGCTCCTTTGTCTTGTTGCTGCTACGAAAGGATGTCGCTCAAAGCCAAAGCTACATCCTGAAGTACATTGACAGATCCCAATTTTCCAAACGTTTACATCTTGGGTAATCATCTCCTGCGTGAGTACGGGTACCAATGATGTGGTTTATACAGCTGAAGTCCACTACTGCCTGAGCGGGCACCTCTATTTTTCTTCGAACCCCCCATGCGGCTCGAAGTTTTCTTCATCCACCACCGTCACCAATGACATCCACAGCTCTTCCATTAGAAACACAGTTGTTGCGGTATATAAAACGAGTACGGGAATCGTCAATGGCGAAAGGCGCTTAGCTGGATCCAGAACATAATCTCCTAGTTCGGGAGGACCAATAAATACACCGGACCACTGGGTCAGACAGGTTTGAGTTAGTGGTCCCTCTTCGCAAGTAAAATGTACAGTGACCTCCCTATGAAGGCCAAATAATCGATATGTACGTGAACCTTAACTGTTACTAGCCGAGAAAGGCACAGTCTCAACGGATCAGAACTTTACATGCAGCCCCCAGAACTTGCTCCGAAGCAGACACCGACATCCTTATCGTACCAAGGGCTCCGTCGCGTCGTTGTTCGCAAAGAGGGGCGGAGAGGATTTGTCCCCAGGGCTGAGTTAGTGTAGCTGTGAGGGTAAAGCAATACAATGTGCTCGCTGATGGTAGTGATTCAGCTGCGAGGGGACCGAATATGGCTGTACTGACTTTGTAGCTGTGTGCTCTCAAGCAGGCCAATTGCCAGGCTACTTCGATTCAGATGAGAATCACTGAGAGGAAAAGAGTTTGACTGGAGCCAGCACTTAGGACGTATCGAAGCGAGATTGAGCCACGTTCCGGCCTTTAGAAAACTCAGCAAGTCCGCGGAGACGGGAGGATTCAAAGGGAAATCGGATAATGTCGCTGACCATTTACCTATAATGGTTTCGTATACTGTTCGCCAAGGTCGAAGCAGCTTTTTAGTGAGCAGCAGCATACATGGTATCCTCGACATCTGATCTTGGTCAGGTATTCTCCCTGAGGATTTCACGGCAAGATTTTCCAACAGGGACCTCCGATAGTTTGATCTGGGCCATGTTCATCCGAATAAGATCTGCTTTGATGCTTAGCGATACTGCTTCCAACTCCGGCTTTTGACGCAGGCGTTTCTCCTAGCAGTGTTTCAGCTCAATGCAGCCACATTCGACGATCTGGCTATGATTGGTCATGTATCACGTCGTCCCATTTGAAAGACGTCTGATAATCCATGGATAGTATGGCATGTCTATCGATCAGCCCAGAGCTAACCGCTTGATATGTGGGACACTGGACACATGTGAAAGGCATCGAGGCCTCGCCGTTATGTCAACACGAGGCTCAAGTCAATCTTCAGAACCGGGTTGTGCCCTGTGCACTGCTCCACTTTATCGACTTCGACTACTGCCTATCTCCCCCCGTTCGTTGACATTGAGTTTGCGGGACCTTTGATAAATTCCCCGCGTACCTCCCGCCAATAGAAGACAGCTGGAGACGAGGCCGGCCGAATAGGAAAGGCCGGAATCCTTCCGAAACCCAAGGATACATTCTGGATGTATCTCGCATGCACTTTATTCCACCATAGAACTCGTGTTTCCTGATGACATCTGCTTAAGTCGGAGGAAGATAGGCTGAAGATAACAAAACATGACGATTCAGTTCGTACTGGCCGATTGTAGCCGTCGAGGGCCTCGAGGCTATCAAAGACCGTCCACAAAGCAGCGAAACATGGTTTGCTATAGCTCCAAATGCCTACATCCAATGTCCGCGTCATCATCAGAGCCAAAACGAATCCTTTATCCAATCAATATTAGAAGGTATCTGGTGGATTCGGAAAAGTATCCCATCGACAGTATCGACGATCCCGTTGATGAGCCTGTTTCGTGGTGGGGCTGGTGTTGTTGATCCTGTTACCCCTCATTCTCCTCCAGTGCCAGCGTCTGACTTCCAGCCTGTGTATCAGGGTATGTCTTTGTGATTGTCGACTCAACCGTCGGGGAATGCATCCGAACCATTCATATTCTGACCCAAAATACATGGGTCGTCTCAATTACCTCACTCGAGGGTCCGATTGCCTGATGGTGGTGCTTCCTTGGCAACCCCACCCCACAATCACTCGAGCTGGCCCGTGTCTGAGTCTGATCCTGAGACCAATGAGAACAATATCGGAAATGATCTCCAAGACGGTATGTCGACATGCAGATGAGTTTCGAGAATCGGTTTGCCTTGAAATATGTCGAGTGGATCGATCGTCAACCTTTGTCCACCGCGTGCAGCTATAGGTCTCCTTGAGATTAATGCATCCCTCAATGGTCAACAGTGATCTGAGCGAAGAGAACAATCCGCTGTGCCGGACATAGTCCGTCTCAGGTCAAACGCCACTATCCAAGGTACTTTCTGCCCCATTGAACAATAATGGAGATCATCTCCACCAGCACGCATCGTGTAACCAGCCTCCTCCTAAGTACCAACCAGCCAAGGAACCTGGGATACAAATAAGACGCCAACCCCGAATTATGGCAGTTCTAGCTACCAGAGGAAGTAGAATGTTCTAATGGTCTGTGACCGAGATCCCGACACAGTCAACGTGCAAGCCTAATCAACCAGTCCGTCCTGTATATAGCTTCGGAATAATGACCGGAAAGGCAAGGGGTAACTACTTTCGGGATAAGAAACCTCGCACGGCGATAGGTTTGATTCTTTAATGTAAGTCCTGATATCATTGATGATTATCAGGTCCAAGAGCGACACGGGAAGAGAGCATCAACTCGTATCTGTTGCTAACAGCCAGTCACCACCGCTTAATCCCGTTACCATGCGCAAACTATCTTAGATACAGGCTGAATCTCATCCACCAATAATCGTAAAAGTATCTCAAGTACGTCCAGGACAAGGCGTTTGAGTTAGGAAAAAAGAAACTCAAACGTAATCATGTCGCGCAGATGTCAACCCTGTACATGCTGCCCTCTGTATACTTCACGAGGTGGCAAGCATATATCATGGCTGCTAAGTCCTCAGGCAGACTATTACTCCTTACTCTCTTCAACTATACCTACTCTCCATTCTTGTTGTGATATACGTAATATGTGCACTCAAATGACAGAATCATACCCTCCTCCCAGCTATAGCCGGGAAAACTACGATTCCTTCTTACCACCATACTATCCGTCTTCAACGGGCACTTACACAGCTACAACCATAGCGGAATCCTTCTCGCCAAATCAACCCGCCTACGAGACACAGTCCCCCTACGCCAATCAATTCTCCCAGTTCTCCCCAGAAGCATCGAAAAACCTCGTCAATGCATACGCCTATGCCGTTCCTGCTGAGCTCTACACCTACGCCTACCTCCCCCCTCAACCACTCTACCTCGACCAACCCCCCTTTCCTTGGGCAGAGGCAACCCCACACCCCAGCCCAGACTCCCAGCATATAAGCCCCCAGGCTCTTGCAGCAGCATCCTCCAAACCGCCATCCCCGCACACCACCGACTCACCCCAACCAGACACCACCAAGCGACAACGCTACCTCCACAAGAACCGCGTGGCAGCGACGAAATGCCGCTCCAAGAAAAAGCAGTACATCCAGCAACTGCAATCCCGCTTCGAGGACCTATCGCTTGCGAAACGCGAGCTTCAGTGCCAGGTGCAGATGCTGCGGGATGGGTTGATCTCGCTGAAGGAGGAACTGGTGCGGCATGCAAGGTGTGGGGATGGGCCGATTACGAGTTATATTGAGAAGAGGAGGGCGGGGTGTATTTGATTTTTGTGTTGGGAAACAGGAAGAGAGGAAAAGTGCTTGATGTATAAAAGTTGGGCACTTTTGTGTTTATGGCATGGTGGTGATTTGATGGGCGGATTGTGGGGGTTTTGCATGTTGTACAGGGTTTATTGTATATAGGGTAGGATCAATATGTGGATTGTATCGTTCTTTTTTTTTTCCTTGAATATGTTCTGACAAGAGCAATGGAGACAATAGCAGGCTGTTGTAGAAGCCTATACCGACCTTGGGAAAGCTCTCGCAATTGTATATACCTGAAGCGATGCTATTTGATTGTTTGAATATTTTCTGAGACTGGGGCCACTAGGGTGACTCGGCCAGTCAATATATATTCGAGTTATAGCTGCATGACCAGAAGAGGCTAGTGTAAAATGAGACAGGTTGTCACCGGAAGGAATTCATTGGAAGATGAATAACACGCGATACTATTTGACCAGTTGACAACTTGATTATTAGCAAGGTGATGAGCATCCTAATGGTTTAATGCTCGGGTGTAGGGACCTCGGCTATCGGCCGACACTGGTTCTTTTAGCTTGCAGTTCATAGAAGGATATCGAGACATCCGTTAGAGCCGAACCGTCAAGGTCATCTAAATCAGTGATATCCTCGAAGATATGAACATGTCCATCCTGAAGTAGATTGATGGAATTGAAACTAGCAGTTGCCAGAGATAACACCATATCATCGCTTTTGGACATAATGATCTTCTTATCTGGCTACTCAAAGGCTGCTAGCAGTTGTGACCTGGCTTTTGGATAGCATCACCCCAGCAGTATCTCGAAGGTATTGATCCGTATCGCCGAGAGCAATCTAGGAACATTCGGAAGCGATCCGACTTGATCGACACTCACTAAGGGTTGTTATTGTTTCTGCACCGTGCAGCCGTGTGTTTGTTTAGCAAGCAGAAAGAGTAATAATACTGCAATTGCCCGCAATCCCCACTGACTGACGCAAACCGTGATAGCGCACAACAGTAGATGCATCCTGACGATTGGAGAATCTGCTTGGATCATTCGCTGTGGCTGAATTGGCTTGATGAAAGTGGCTTGACGGTGGGTCCTTCAGGCTGATCGTTTCTCCGGTGAGGTCATCCCGCTCTTCTTGATCCTGAACTGTCCAGTCCACTTTGTTTATCGATGCAGATCAACTAGGGCAGATTCACTGATCTTGAACTCCAACTGTGATTGGCGATCCAAGAAAGTAGTTTGAAATGTCCCTGAATCCCTTTGTTCAATGGCAGTCGGTCTACAAGAACAACAATTACGTCTGTGGCTGCGCGACACCAAAAAGGGGAGGAATCGACAAGAACTTTCTGGAAACTAATTCCCCAAAAGGAAAAATAGGCCAGCTGACAGCTGTGGGCCCATACACATGTGGCTCGTGCCTGATCTAGTTGCTTTGCATTTTAAAGGCCAAGTCCCAGGTCTGAATGACTTCATCCTCCAGATAAATCATAAGACAATTGTCTTGCAGTTTTTCAATTATGTCTGAATCTATCACTTGACGATTTGCTTTTTCCCTATGGACCCCCGGAGTCAGGCTTCTCAGATACGGAAGCGTCAAAGAGAAGGCTCACCAGGCGGTACCCAGAAAGACGATAGTCCACTACAGTCACCATCAACTCAGACTTTACCCAAGGTCAGCTTGCCGCGCATCACAACGGCCAAGCCTCGGACCCGTCGAGCGAGCAGAGCTTGTATTAGTTGTAGAGAGCAAAAGGCAAAATGCACTGGGGGATCGCCATGTGAGAGATGCCGCGAGCTGAAAGCCGAGTGCGTGTTTGTTGCTAACAAGAATGAGAAGGTCGCAAGGTAAGCTACTGGCACCAATGCTTTAGCACAGTACGCGTGTTACTGACCTCGTCTTGAGGCGACTGCAGGATCTCGAGCAGCGGTTGAAGGAATTCTACCGTTTGCTGCGGCGCATTCAGCCGAGAGCAGATGCCAAGGACCAGCCATTGATCGCTAAAGCTCTGGAAAAGGTATGTCGTTTTTGATTTGCTTGAGAGCCCCTAACCATTCGGACTAACAATTCCATAGGAGACGCCGCCTGCGAGTCTTAGCCCGAGCAGCGATCTATCCATCGACGCTATTACCCGCCTCGTAACTCCGACCACCGATCCCATCGAAGAAGACTTCAACAAGGACAAGATAAGTCAGGCGACGGGATTCATCGGTGCACACTCGGGTAGGTCATGGTTGCATCAATTGAAGCGCAAAGGGCTCCGGCTGGATGCCTCATGGTTAGGTCCAGAAACCCAAGACGATCTCTTTCCAGACTCGATCAGCTCCGTCAATTATTTCCTGGATGGTGAAGAGCTCTCGGTTGATCTCTCGGTGCAGCCATTTACTATCCCTCCGCAAGATGTCGCAGACGAACTTCTGGACACCTACTTTGACATGGTGCATCCTGGGTTCCCCATTGTCGGCAAAACGGTCTTTCTACATCAGTATCGACGGTTATACTCCGAACCCCAATCCAAGCCGCCAAAGAAATGGCTGGCGATTTTTAACTTGATCCTTGCCATTGCTGCGCAGCATTTGAGCTTGACGTATTTTGATGAGGCGGACGAATGGCACGACCCAACGATATACTTCTCCCGGGGAAGCAAGCTGGGATTGACCGACACGCCTTTGATTCCTCACCCTGACATTCAACAAGCCCAAATCGAAGGACTTGCTGCATTTTACCTGCTGATCATTGGTCAAGTGAATAGGTAAGTAGACGTCGAACATAACCTATTTGACTCGTTTGTGCTTTATTCTGACACCACCGTTGACAGGGCTTGGAGAATATCCGGTACGGCAACTTGTTCCGCTATCGCTATGGGTCTTCATCTCAGGAGTGTGAGCAAAGATACCTTGGATATCTCGAAAGAGCTTCGTTGTCGAGTTTGGTGGTCAATCTTCGTTCTCGAAACTACTCTGTCAGTCATGACCGGTCGGCCGTACAGCGTGGCGAATCAGTTCTGCACGGCGCCGTTGCCCCTTCCTTTTGACGAGGACCAGTTTGGGGATGCGTTTGTTGCTCGCTTGCTCGCAGATGCCAATGCTCGACGCGCTCTTTCCAAATCCCTGCTGTCGTCAACGGCTCCGGATGCGGGAGCCTATCTTCCCGCCGTCAAGCCGTGCGCCTCGCTCTACTTTTTGTTCACAGTTGAAATAGCCCGGATTATGCGATGCGCAATCAACCTTCTGTACGCTCCGGCAGCCACCAGGTCGAGCAGCTACTCAGTGGAAAAAGCCCTTGAAGACCTTATTTCGACCGTCAACTCCCTGCAAAGAAGGCTGCCCGAGCCATTCCAGTTCAGTCGCCCTCGGGAGGACCCGGCATTTGAGACGCAGCGATGGTGCCTTGCTTTTCAGTTCTATAGCGCGAAAATGACGATTGCCCGCATCGCTATTTACCGATGGGAGCGAAGTGGTCAAGCTACCAGTTCTAGGTGGAAGGAGATGTCGGAGATCTGCACCAATGCGGCCTGCAATATGCTCTCGCAGTTGCCCGACGAGCCTGACGTTATCTGGCTGGCTCGCATTGCTCCCTGGTGCTGGATCTTGCATGATCTCATGCAAGCCCTCACTGTGCTGTTAATCGAGTTGGACTCTCGCGTCAAGCACGGAGCCAAGGATTCGGAGCTAATTTCAAGATACATACAGAAAGGCATGCACTGGCTTTTAGCCATGGCTTCTCGGCATCCTGCTTCAGAGCGAGCGTGGCAGATCTGTCAAGATCTCTACCTACGGCTTACTCCTGCCGCGGTGCCCTTGGCTCTCCGTAATTGACGACTACATTTTCGACCCAACACCACAGATACGTGCCATTGCAGTCATAAATGGACTGTGTTACGCATGGCTATCCCAAGTAGGTCGTCGCACGCTGGCACGAGCTTCTCAATCGATTTGCCAGGTAGGTACCCGAACGCAACAACACCAGCTTATCGCCTGTACTTGTAGTTTAGAGTCGATCATCGCGCATCCTTCTCCGCATTGCTAACATCCTTGTCTAGGTTGAGCTCATCTATTCTCACCGAATATGGGCAGTTGAGGGTCAAAAGTTATTTTAGATTAGGTAATGACGATGCATATATAGACCTACACTATAATACAAGTCTAGAGTTATATTCTAGCATAATGAGAAGTTATTACCGTCCAAGAGTCGACGATTGATACCTGTAGCTCATTAGTGATAGCTGAATCTCAATCACATGCCAAGGATGGTACAATCTTCCCTTCTAAAATCTGACCAATGAGAAGCTACCGTGGTGGGGTGTGGCCCCCACTGCGCGCTTTGCTGAGATACCCCGCCCTGGAGATGGAAATTCAACAGAAATCTCCTCCTTTCCCCTGATCTCAATTCATCTCCAGATTTACCTCGTTCTTCCTCTATTCTCCACCAGAAATCACAATGGGTGTCACCAAGCAGCTCGTGTCCGCCGGCAACGGCGTCGACTTCCCCAAGAAGGGCGACTTTGTCACCATCCACTACACCGGTAAACTGACCGACGGATCAAAGTAGGTGTCTAGCTATCCACTGTGTTTATGAGCAGGACTCCCTGCTTTTGGTGTGACTACATTACTGATGGTGGACTCTTAGGTTCGACAGCTCCGTCGACCGGAAGGACCCCTTCCAGACTCAGATCGGTACCGGCCGTGTCATCAAGGGTACCTTATCTTGATACGAATCCGCTGGGATGTTCTGTGCTGACGAGGATACCTAGGTTGGGATGAGGGTGTCCCTCAGATGAGCCTTGGCGAGAAGGCTGTCCTCACCATTACCCCGTAAGTTTGTCTGCTTCGGTTTGATTCTATAGCTAGTCCGTTTGCTAATGGGTGATTTGATAGTGACTACGGCTACGGTGCTCGGTATGTGTCTACGGCCTGGACATTGTGTTCGGTGAACTGACACATTTTCATTTTAGTGGCTTCCCCCCTGTCATTCCTGGCAACTCCACCCTCATTTTGTAAGTTGTCCCTGTGTGCTGCTGTGGATAGTGATGGGAGCTGACTGGGTTATAGCGAGGTTGAGCTTCTTGCCATCAACAACAAGAAGGCTTAGATCCCTTCCGCAAGTGATAGGATATAGAATCAATGCTTGAATAATTGCAATTCTACTGTTACTTGGCGCCATGATTCATGGTGACTTAGGATCACAAGGATCGACATACTCTGTATACATGTAGGAAACCAATGTAGATACGCAACGAAGCACATATGAGACCCTATGATCTCATGGAGCATTTACCTGTGCAATTGTAGATCAGTCCCAACAATTCCACCCGTAGCGAAGAAGTGACTTGTGGGTAAGGGGTAAGTAAAGGCTGGTTGAGGCTGCGAGTCTGTGACTGAGAATCTCCACTGTGGGAGGAACTTATCTCATTGCACAGGGTATGATATCACTGCAATTGTCCTTTGATCTTATCAAAGAATAAGTCAGGTAGATACCAGTATGGAACCAGTAGTAGGTGTAGTACAATGTACTTGTCTGACTGTAGGGATGACATCAGCGCACGGTGCCTGAGGCCAGATATCCACCGCGACGCGTCAAGCTGTCCCGCGTCATAGCAGACTAACCTCTTCTAGTTAACTATGGCGCCTCAGACATAAGGCTGAAGTCATGATCAGCGATATTGGATGCTGGTTACTTGAAGACTGGATTCTAAAATAGAAGCAGTGACAGACTATGACAGTCCTTGTGGCTTATACATGAGATAAGGTTGAGTTGATTGTCGTCCGTGTGCCTTTTTTCGCATGGCGATTGGTGGAAAGTCCCAGCTACATAGCTAAAGCGATACAAATCTCTTCAACCTCAATCGACCAGAGACCAGTAACACCTTGAGATGTTTCATTGGCGAATGACCAGATCGTAACATGAGCCTGGAGCGAAGTAGACCGTTGTGGCGGTATCACTGTGGCTGGTGAAGTGATCTTGGGTTACATAATGACCTACTCCGTACCATCGTAGGTATGACGACATATGATATGACCCCAGACCGGTATGTGGCAGCTCCATTCAGGTACTGCCAGGGGTTGATATGACAGGTTCAATGTGGGGGGACCCACGAGTGAATAATGAAATGCGCCTGAATTGAGTTGGAATGGAGCTCGATGACTTGACGTCATTTGTTTTCATTGCTGAATTGAAGATATAAAGCTTCGAGATGCTCTTGAGATCCTTCCATCTTCAACATACAACAATCAACGTACTGAATTGAACAATCAAGCAATCATCATTGAACTTTTCCATCAAACTTTCTACCTTTATCTTCTAATATACCCTGATACGAACAACCCATCATAATGTCTGGACTCATGCACAAGGTCAAGGACGCCGTTACTGGCCATCACCACGATTCCACCCACACCTCCAATACCACTGGTACTCACGACGGCACTCACCACACCACTGCTGATACCACGACCACCAACCATGGTCCTCACCACTCCAAGCTCGCCAATAAGCTCGATCCCCGCGTCGACAGCGACCATGGTATGTTCTATTCGCACCTCAAGCTTTCCTGCACATGCTAACCACTGCTAAAGACCACCACCCTGGTTCTCACGCCACGATAACCCGGGGCCCAGATGGTGAAAAGGTCGCTCACACCAGTACCCACGGTCCTCGCCCCATCGAGCCTGGCCATGGCCACTCTGCTGCTACTGGCACTACTGGCACTACCAGCACCACCCGCGGCCCGCACAGCTCCAACGTTGCGAACAAGCTTGATCCTCGCGTCGACTCTGATGCGGACAACCGCGCCCGGCATGAAGCTATTGGTGGAGCCCACGGCCCTCACAGCTCTAACCTCGCCAACAAGGCTGATCCCCGCGTTGACAGCGATAGAGGTGAGAAGAACCGACTCGGTCCTCCTGATGACGTATTGACTCTTTCAGATAACCGTGCCCACACTGGTGCTGGAGCCACTACCGGCGCTTATGCCAGCGGTGCCCACAACACCTACGGCACAACTTCTACCAACGCCGGACCTCACAACTCGAACATGATGAACAAGGTCGACCCCCGTATCGACTCTGACAGGGACAACCGTGGTGCTTACGGAACTACCGCTACCCACGGCACCGGCGCCGGAAACACCTTTGGCACCCACACCAGCTCGAACGTCGGCCCCCATAACTCGAACATGATGAACAAGGTCGACCCCCGCGTCGATTCCGACATGGATAACCGTGCCCGCTATCAGGCCATGGGAGGTGCTCACGGTCCTCATTCTTCCAACCTTGCCAACAAGATCGATCCCCGCGTTGACTCTGACATGGATAACCGCGGCACTACCCACGGAACTACTGGTTCCTACGGTACTGGCCACGCCCACGGTTCTGGCGCTGGTATGAACACTGGCATGGGTACTCACACCAGCACAAACACCGGTCCTCACAACTCCAACCTGATGAACAAGGTAGACCCCCGCGTCGATTCTGACAGGGACAACCGCGCCCGCCACGAGGCTCTTGCTTCCAACAGCTACAACGCCCCTGGCACTACCACTCACACCGCGGGACCCCACAACTCCAACCTGATGAACAAGGTGGATCCTCGTGTTGATTCTGACTTGGACAACCGTGGCACCCTGGGCACCCAGCGTGGTTTCTAAGCATGATACCCATTTCATCTTTTTTTCGCACGCTTGAAGTTGAATGGTTTTGATATCCTCTTATGCCGTGACGATGTCTTTTATGATTAGTATTATGACCAATGACACTCATCTTATCTAAATCTTGCTGCAGCTCTTAGTAACAATCGCAACACCTACGTACAAAGAGTAACTAAAGCTCTCGTGCTCTGATCTCCCTCCGTAGGTTCTCGAATCCCATCGTAGCAGGCATCCCGGCCATTACTCGTCCATACATTCATGCCGTAGGGGACTTGGCTAATTGTCTCTCACTGCTGGCCGGGTCTTTGCCCAGGACGTTAACCTTTCGGAGGTAGAGCACGAAGGCGTGTGTTTGACATGCGGTCAGCGGCGTACTGTCTCGGTTTGGGGTGATTGCGATGCTCGATCCTGCTTCAGAGAATCTTTGGGTAGAGAGTATATTGGTGCTGGAGGTCTAATATCTGTTGTGTTCCCCTGCATATCAGTCACTGTTATGCTGAGCTGGGGTCTCACTGGTAGATTTCTCTGGAGATGATAGGCATTGTTATTCAGAACCCTTCCCTGAGAGCTAAACAGTTTGGTTGATGATATGTGAAAGGAGAAAGCGTTGCGACTTCAAAGTACGCTGCGTTGATTTCGAAGATTCCCTTGGCTCAACTAAAAGGTCGGTAGGGGAAAGGCCATATCGTAGCAACCGACATAACATGATAAGAATTCTATATCGAAGATGCTTTATCGGAAGAAGTCGGATGAAATCAGCTGGTGGTTTGGTAGCGATCTCAGCGGTAATTTTGAATAACCATGGTTGATTTTTTCTCAATCCTTGTCGTTCTATCCTATATCGCGTCTGTTTTTCCTTTCCAGGTATCCCAGTGGATGCAGTGGAGCAACCTAATGAGGCAGGTCATCTGGTCATGCTGTACTATCCAAGACATCGCTTCTGGGCCATACTCCGTAGTCAAAAGTCCCAGTTTTGGGACAATCCTTGTCGATCTCTTCATGCCATGGATCACGTATTTCATTCTGTCATTTCTGTTTGTCATGCACATGTTCACACACCTGCTTTAACGCGCATATTTGACTACTACACCATAGGGAACTCGATTGACGCAACTTATAGACCGTTAGTACTAAAGTATCAGGTATAATCTGTTCAGAATAATCACCTGTCTTAGTATACAGTGGAGATATCGCAACCTGAACAAGCATTGAGCTTTGGATTCCTACTGTGTTGAGCACTTACGTTCCTGTCTAGTCTCGAGATACAGTCTCGAATTAAGATGTTGATTTTGACCTATATCTCCAACAGGGAGAGGATGAGTAGACGATCTATCACAACCACGGATTAGTGTCCAATTCTCGATCAGCATTTACGCAAATAGGCAAACTAAACGCTCTGCACATGACTATAACAGTATTATAGCGCTGGGGTCAGTATAGCTTGAGGCAATGCGCACTACGTCGAGTTTCCAGGGTGTGGATAGCTGCAGTCTTCACAGTGCATGGTTGGGTTTCAGCAATGCCTATATTTAGTTAGGAGTAATTGACTCAAGTCTACATGCACAAGGCTGAAAATAGTGCATATCACTCCATAGATAAGAATTCTACGATTTTCCCAGTATCGATCAGTAAGTAGATCTCAACGCTGGGGAAGATGCTGGGGGGCAATAGGCGAGGTCTTGGCATCAGGGGTTGTTTACCTCTAGTCGGACCCATCCGTTTCATCCACTTGCACACGGTCATGGTGAGAATTGAGAATTCAGCAAAGCGGGCGACATATCTTCAATTCCTGATCATTCCAGCATCAAGAGCCATTGCATAGGTCGCTTAGGAGTGAGACAAACTTCCCCGAACGTTCCAGCCTCCAAGGATCCTGCAGAGAGAAGAAACAGTCCGGTGCTTGGCATCGAAGATCGGAGTTTGGTAATATCCACTTTGGAACCAACTAGCCAGTTTCAAGTCCCTGCTAGTCATGGTTTGCGACAGAGGAACTGCTCAGGAGTTCAGGCTTGGGACTTGTTTGGAGTTCTCACATGCCTTGACTCTGGTGAGCACGGAACTGTCGCTACGGGATGTGGACAGGCTGAGCAGATTCCTTGACTCACTCATACCAATAGGAAACTGAATTCATGCAGCCAGTCCATACCGAGGTCTCGAATTACCTCTGAACCAAGTTCCAATGTTACGCTGGATCCCTGACACATGCACTTGCTGTCGAGGGCAGATCACTAGTTCGTTACATCTCGATTCTTCTCGCTTTCTTTACCCCAAGAGGCATTCCGATGATTTTTGCATGGTACGGGTAATCGGAAGACCAAAATTAGAACTTCTCAAACTGAACTACGGGGTAAACCCCTGGTGATCGCATGGTCTAGCCGGCATCAGACGATCCAAAACCCGAGCTTGAGCAAAAACAAGACTTGGCCAGGAGCCAGAAGGTTCAGAAGGAGAACTCGTTCGTGCGATGTTCAATTGAACATTTCGTGCTAAGGCTGAAGTCTCCACCGGGGTAACTCTATTCGCTTAGCAAAATCGGTTCTCCAAGCTGCACTGTAGAGTATGATGATGGTTCGTCTGTTGCAGTCATGGATGCAGGTCCGTATTCTGATGCCATGATGCTAAACATAATTCACTTCTGTTCGTATCCCTTGAGCTCAATGGTTTCCTTAAGACAAACTGACACCCTGATGGACAGATCTATTGCACGACATCTGCATGAACTTGTAGCAACGATGTTACCCGAAGTAGCTTGCTACTCGATCGGCCCTTGAAGCCCCAACTCGGGGTGCTAGCAGGTTTCACCCCATGTCGTTGTCTCTGTCCAAAACTCGGATCACCATCAAGCCCTGCCCTCTTGACGCCATCGTTTCATCCGCCCGGAATAGAATCATACCTTCCAGAGGCAGGAAGAACATCTTTGCAGCTCTCAAGTAGCGACACAATGCATAAATACCTCTCAACTTCCCATCCTCTTTCTCCTAATCATCCACCAATCCACTCACTGCTCCTCTGGTAGAAGCATCTCCTCCTTCTTTTCCTCTCGTTCTTCTCTCTTCTCTCTTCTCTCTTCTTACTTACTGAATACCATCGTTCTTCCCTTCGTTCAATATGCATCTCGCTCTTTCTCTTCTCGCCCTCTCGGCAACTTCAACACTGGCTGCGCCGGTGAATACCCTTCCTCAAAATCAGGATTCTAACGCCCCGACCCGTACCGCCAGACTCCTGACTCCCATCTCTCACCCTTCCAAGGAGGATTCTCACTTGAAGGCCCGTACCTTCGGCCTTCTGTCTGGTCTGCTCTCCCATGGTTTTGGCGGATCCGGATCCGCTGAATGTGAAGCCTGCGAGGGTGAAGCCGGTGGCTCCGCTGGTGGCAGCGGTGGATGGGGTGGCCTTGGATTTGGTGGTCATCTCGGTGGTGGCCTCGGCGGCCATCTTGGTGGCGGTCTCGGCGGTGGCCTGGGCCTCGGCGGCAGTGCTGGCTCCGGCGAAGACTGTGACGAAAATGGTGAAGGAGGAGTGAGTGCTGGTGGTTCTGCAGGCGGCTCGGCCGGAGGATCCGCCGGTGG
>NW_022983900.1:0-205397 GCF_010724455.1 Aspergillus lentulus | reverse complement strand
GTTCTGCTGGTGGTTCTGCTGGTGGTTCTGCTGGTGGTTCTGCTGGTGGTTCTGCTGGTGGTTCTGCCGGTGGATCTGCCGGTGGCAGCGCTGGAGGAAGTGCTGGCGGTTCGGCCAGCGGCTCGGCTGGCGGTGATACCGGTGCTTCTGCTACAGGATCTGGTTCAGCCGGTGGCTCTGCTACCGGTTCCCTTGGTGGTTCCGCTTCTGGTACTGCTGGTGGTTCTCTTGGAGGTTCCGCTGGAGGCTCAGCAGGTGGCTCCGCTTCTGGTACTGCTGGTGGTTCCGCTGGTGGCTCCGCGACTGGTTCTCTCGGAGGTTCGGCTACCGGCTCGGCTGGAGGATCTGCGGGTGGCTCGGCAGGTGGTGACACTGGTGCCTCAGCTACTGGTTCTGGTTCTGGTTCTACTGGAGGTTCTGCCACAGGCTCTGTTGGCGGCTCTGGTAGTGTTGGAGGAAGCGCAGGTGGTTCCGCCGGAGGATCTGCAGGTGGCTCGGCCGGCGGTGACACTGGTGCCTCTGCTACTGGCTCCGGCTCCGGCTCGACTGAAGGTTCCGGCTCTACTGGCGGTTCTGCTAGCGGCTCGGCCGGCGGCGACACGGGTGCCTCTGCTACTGGTTCCGGCTCCGGCTCGACCGAAGGTTCTGGCTCTGGCTCTGGTTCTGTTGGCGGCTCCGCCGCTGGAAGCGCAGGCGGCTCTGGCTCCAGCTCTGGCTCCAGCTCTGGCGGTATCAGCATTGGCGGCAGCGCTACTGGTACCGGCGGCGCCTCGGCCTCTGCCACTGCCTCCGCCAGTGCCGGTGCGAGCGCCTCTGCCGGTGCCTCTGCGACTGGTGGATCGGGCTCTGACAACGGTGAGGACTGCGACGAGACCGGCGCTGATGCGACTACCGGTGACAACGGCGATGACTACGGTAATGACGCTGGTGAGGGTGACAACTCGTCCGCGGGCGGTGATGACTCCGAGGACTGCGACTGCGATCAGTGAAGGGGTGAAAAGACAATGTTTATCCTGTCCTGCTGTACTTCTCTAATACCTGTCTGACTATCCTGTGTCTGTGTCTTTGCTGTGTGACTCCAATTATCATTGGAGCTTGCGTCTTTTTGCCTGTCTCTCACTATCATGTAATACCGAATGTGTCACTCCTTACGATCAAGATCAACATCAGCGATAGAGCTGCATAATGAAGCTATCAAGCAATCCGTTTCAGTATTCGGTTCCCTTCCAGAAGCATTTTTAGGATCTAGAAACATGCCATGGCAATCCATGAGCAATCTCGGGTCGCATCTCTCTGCAGTAATAAACCGTAGGGTTGACGCCAAGCGCCAGCATAACGTTATGCTGGACCCCTTGACAGTCAATCATCACAACCTCAACGTTAATCTCCGGAATAAATACTGACCTTATCCGAAGAGGCAAGCAGACAACGATCACCAACATTCAACCTCACAGTCACCTCTCATCTGCATGCAATATGGCACTCTTCCAAGGCATCTCCCTCCACATGACGGTCTACATCGACCCAGCGAATCTCCCAACATTCTGGAAAGCATTCAAACCAGTATACGAGGCCGTCATCGCAGAGCCAGAATGCACTTTTTTCGAGGTCTATCAAGATCCTGAGAACCCGGGGGCAATCACATGGGTGGAAAACTGGTATGCTGTCGCCAATATAATCAAGAACTTAGCTAACTGGGACAGGTCAAAGCCAATGGAATGGCTCGTTGAGGTAGGTTACGTAAATATACGGAGAATATATTGCAGGATCTGATATGCGCTAGGTCCAAGCCAATAAGCCGTACTATAAAGAGTACTTTGCGGCGACGATGCCGTTGTATCTCAAACCCCGAGAGGTCAAAGTGCTGGATCGTGTTGGGCCGCCGTACGTTGCAGTGAAAATGGAGAATGGGGGTTATAATCATGCAATCGATGATGTGAAGAAGGTGGCATGATGGATGGAAATGGATGTATGTATGTATGTATTTCGTGTCTACCATGCATTTTAAGAACAGCCAATTCTCCTTGGGACTGAGTGAAACATATGTTTTACATTACTGATGGTCTCTCATATTCATTATTAGCTCAGGTTCGACAAATCAACAGCATCTAGCACTGTTATCACTTTTGCCGACTAGTTTCTCTCGATAGTCGACGTTCGGCTAAAGTGCCATGCAGCATCACGGCTGGCGGCAAAATATAGGCCAATCCTAGTCACGATTTATGCAGGATAATCCTACTGCTCAGGCATTGTTTATCCGGGGAAAGAATTTTCAATGATTACTTTTTGTACGCGGCAAATTCGGGGATACTGCACCTCCCCCGCATTATAGCTCCTCTGGTGCTTATTTGTGAGACATGCATTAAGCCGATGTCCAGTTGTTCCTTTATAGTGCTCTGCCCTATCCTTGGCAATCAATAAGCTTAAATGGGAGCCAAAAAATGCGGTTGTTCTTCTATTGGCAAAGGTGAGAAATCATCATACAACACAGCAATCTTCTTCTCATGTCTGCACTCCGCCTGAGACATGGAGTGCTCCAGGTAATCCATGTCCCAGCGAAACTGAGACAATGCTGCCGATCACTCCTTCAATCCAGTTACAATATCTATCTAACGGCCCACCGGCAGAAGTGGGTGTCGATCACAACATGAAACAGACAATTTATCTGAGATCATGAGATTCGTTTTGACCAAAGAATTCGTAATCCCTTCATCGGCTAAAATCCGTTGAAACAATGGCTACTTAAGCCTTGGAGTCGCCACCAGGACCTCCTCTTCACCATTGAAGCAATCAAGCAATATGGTATCCTTCTCTTCTCTCGTTCTCGCTCTCTCCACCGTCGCTGGTGTGCTGGCTGCACCCGGCTCGGAGCAATACGTCGAGCTAGCCAAGCGCCAGCTCTCCTCCTCCCAGACTGGCACAAACAACGGCTACTACTACTCCTTCTGGACCGACGGCGGCGGCAAGGTGACCTACACCAACGGCAACGGCGGCCAGTACAGCGTCGACTGGACTAACTGCGGCAACTTTGTTGCTGGAAAGGGTTGGAACCCAGGCAGTGAGAGGTACGATTCTTTCTCCCAGCTTGGTAGGTTCAAGCTAATGGATTCAGAACGGTCACCTACAGCGGCTCCTGGGAGCCCAGCGGAAACAGCTACCTCTCCGTGTACGGCTGGATGACCGACCCGCTTGTCGAATATTACATCGTGGAGAGCTACGGCTCCTATAACCCCTCCAGTGGCGCCACCCATCTCGGCACCGTCGAGAGCGACGGCGGCACCTACGACCTCTACAAGACGACCCGGACGAATGCGCCATCGATCCAGGGCACGGCGAACTTTGACCAGTACTGGTCTGTTCGGACTTCGCACCGCGTGGGCGGCACTGTGACGACGAAGAACCACTTTGATGCATGGACCAAGGCGGGTCTGAAGTTGGGGAACTTTAACTATATGATAGTTGCGACGGAGGGGTACCAGAGCAGCGGGTCTGCTACTATCACTGTTTCTTAGAGGTTGCTTTGATCAGGTGTACCTACAGCCGGTCAGAGATCTGGTTCTCTGATGTGCCATTCGACTGGTATAGCTCATTGTCCATACGTTGACTGTCTCTGCTGTCTAGAGTACTCGCTTTCTCTGCTAATATATGATCACATTCTACTCTATCGAGTCTCGGTAAGACAAGCCACAAAGCTTCTTTCCGCCGTAGCTTCTGCCAGTGACCCATGCTTAGTTCCAATAAATATCAAGTGCTCAATAGTTGACTCTGATTTATATGGCTCTATTTAGTACTCACATTTCCATATGATAATCCTCAAGCGAATCTTTGTTCTGTCAATCTTCCCCGGGAGGGCCTCCGCGTTCGGGAGTCTTTCCCCCAACGGTCCAGAGCTGTACATGTGCACTATGAAGCTGTCTCCACATACATGTCTATCTCCTCAAATAAAACCAAGAAAGCTTCCATGATCGTCATCCGTCTTGGCCTGACTGTGGGGGATCCTCACTGCGTCGGGGTATGACTCCACGAAGCGACATGATCAGATAAAGATGCCCGGCCTGTCTACATTCACATCTATCGATATGTACCGTTCAAGGCTACAGACCGTACACAGTTCTACAGAATCAACTTCCGAGGCAAGGCCTTGATTACAGCCATCACCATGGCCTCCTGCCTGGCCGTTCTCCTGTTAGGATTCGACCAAGGTAAACCCCCCTTCTTTCTCGACGCCAATTCGAGCTGACAGACGAAATAGGAGTCATGTCCGGTATAATCGGCGCACAAAACCGCTTCGGCCGCGACTTCAACAACCCCGACGCCGCAATGCAGGGCACATCACCGCGCTGTATGATATCGGCTGCGTGGTGGGCTCGATCGTCTGCTACCCCATCGGGGAGCAGTTCGGACGTCGCACGATGCTCATGGCCGGTGGCGCGATCGTGGTGATCGGGACGGTGGTTCTCGGCTCGTCATACATGATTGCGCAGCTTATCGCTGGCCGGATCATCACGGGTTTCGGGAACGGGATGACCTCGTCCACGGCGCCGGTGTACCAGAGTGAATGTTCACCGGCGTGGATCCGGGGCGCTTTACTGACCCTCTAGGGGACGGTTACAATCCTTGGGGTTGTGATCGCCTATTGGTTGGTTGTCGCCGTCCAGTTAAAGAGAAGATACTGACGACGGAAGGATGGACTACGGAACCAGCTTCACCGAGTCCTCATTCCAATGGCGCTTCCCCCTCTCCTTCCAGGAGAACATGCACATGAGCCGCAACCTAGCTCCGATCCTGAGCGGCGCCGTGCAGTGCACCTATCTCGTCGGCAGCGCCATCCTCGTCCTCCAGATGGACCGCTTCGGCCGCCGAACGCTGCTGATGGTCTGCTCTGCGGGCCTGTGTCTCTGTTTTGTGATGGTTTCGCTCCTCCTCTCGCTGGAGCGTGAGGGGGCCGCATATGGAGAGTCACGGCGTTTATCTTTGTCTTCCAGTTGTTCTATGGGGTTGGCTGGTTGCCTGTGCCGTGGTTCTATTCCGCGGAGATTAATACCACGCGCGTGCGCACGAAGATGCAGGCGATTGCGTCGGGGTGGAACTGGATGGCGGTTTTTGCGGTGGTGAAGATTACCCCGATTGCATTTGGTGGGTGTCCCTGTGCTTGTGTATGTCATGTTGAATACTGATGAGAGCAGCGAACATCGGTGGGAAATCGTTCATTATATTTGCCGTGCTGAATGCCGCCTTCATCCCGATGGTCTACTGCTTCTATCCTGAGACTAAGGCCCCGGAGTTGGGAGGATATCCCGCTACTCTTTGCCAAGGAGGGAGTTACAGGGGGTGTCTTGTCGTCCAAGGGAGGCCGAACCGTCACTCCGGGGCAGCATGCTCGAGATGTTCAGGTAGACAGGAAAGTGGAAGTGCAGGAGGTTGAAACAGCAGGTTAATTAGTTCATTTCAATAGATATAAATGATATCAATCAGTTACATTCTCAGTCGCATCGCAGACAGACAGACGGCTGGCAATTTTGATAATCACATATCGTGAACAGTCGGCTCAGGCTCCAAATCCTGCCGAACTTTCTTCTTACTCTTGCTCTCCTGCTGCTTCACCTCGAATTGCACGTCGCCCCGATCAGCCTTGACCGACGCCTCGCTTACTGTCGAGTCAATCTCCTCCCATCTCTCGTGGCCGCTGCTGTCTTTTTTCTTGATGAGGGGGGGAGATTCAAAGTTGTCGGGGTATTGCGGCGGGATGTAGACTAATCACCATGATTAGTAGTCATAAGCTCTGGCTGTGATGAGAGACTTGCATTTCTCGCCTTTGTTGGATAGCTCTGGGTGATGGTAGGCTCTGAGGAGGGGGAGGGGTCTGAAGCGGAGGGAGGTCCGGATAGTAGTGGTGATGGGTCTCAAGGACATTGTATGGACTATGGGTTCACTAGAGAGGTATTATTTGCTTGATACACATAAGCTGAGAAGAGTAGAGGTCCTCAGCATTTCTTATATATATCGATCTCTCATGATGATGTCAGGACTCTGGTATGCGAATGCATCATTGGTTCCCAAACGGTAACCTCGAGGTATCCAAGTATACAATAAAGTATAATGAAGATCTCCGCTGTCATCCCACAGCGAAGTGGCGAATACGGTACACCTCATTGCTTTCTCCTAACCACCTAAATAACTATCTCTATGAAGCAGCTTCTAAGCAACGCACCACCTCCTCCGTACTCATCACCTCCGCAAACTCCCCCCTCAAACTCTCCACCGAAACCTTATGCACCGTCTCCGCATCAAACCCGCCCTTCGCCCACGTCGCCGTCGCATCACTAACAAGCACCACAACCCCTTTTTCGACCGGCTTGACTGTCTGCGTTCCATCCGCGAGAATCTCCGGCCGTCCCTCCGGATAAACATCCCCAACCCCCAAATTCGCCGCCATCCGCACCGTCGTCGACACACAATGATCCGTCGTCAACCCCGCAAACACCACCTGCCTGATTTTTTTGGTCTGGAGATACCCCTCCAGCCCTGTGCCGATAAAAGACGAGTTCACGTTTTTCCAGAAAACAGGCTCGGAGTTGTCGGGCGCGGGCTGCGCGAAGTCTAGCGGGTGGGCACCTTTGCTGGGGTCGGCGGGGTGGAGCGGGCTGGTGGGCGAGGTGGAGGAGTGGAAGACGTGGATGATTTCGAGGGGGAGAGCGGGGTTGGTCTTTCGGGCTGTGCGGAAGGCATGAAGCAAAGAGGCAAGGTTGGTTTCGTAGGAGGGGTTGGAGCGCGAGGTGCCCCAGTAGGTTGGGTGGGTGAAGGCTGCTTGGTTGTCGATTAGGACGAGGGCGGTGGGGAGGGAGAGGTTGAGCATTTTGATTGAATCAGTAGGGTATTAAATAGAGGTGAGATTGAGATGTAGATTGCGATTGCAATTGCAATTGGATATTTACTTTATATACTGCGAGGCTACTGTCATGACTCAAGTAGAAAGTAATTGTCAGCAGCAGCGAAAAACACTCGAATTGGGTGATTTGATTGGTTAGAATTTGAAGCTGTCTCTTGGCGCTGTCATATACCTCAGGACCCAATCAGATTGCGTATACAGATCAGCCCATATCGACTGTTCAATATCAGTATCGGACATCTACAGATCCACTGCCGCCATGTCTATCCATAATGTGAAGGCGGACACAGTTGTGTTGGGTCTGGTGAGCATGCATCTCTATGTGCATAAAGCTAGATTATCCAGGATACGGTCAAGGGGATGGAAGCAGGTAATCGTTCTATCTATCGCTGTGGACGCACATATCATCATGTGAAGTTCAGGTATCAAATGCAAATATATATATACAGAATGTACACAATGTACAAACTCACTCATGAGTCGTTGACTGAAGCCGGATCTGCTCCTCGGGCAGCCCCTCCTCACTCGGAACATGCTGGTACGTCTTCGTGCGCCGTCGACGCAGCACCGTATACACACACGTCGCAATCCCAACGACAAGACACAGGACCAGCACAGACGTAAAGAGAAGCCCAAAGTCCCGGACCAATTCATACGTCTCATGCGCCATCCGGAGAGCCTCCTCCGCAGTGTCGACAGGTGTGATACTGCTATTACCGCTTGTATCTGCTTCGACTCCTGCAGGGATGCTCGAGTTGCTACCGTGTTGCTGGTCGGCTTCTTTCTGCGAGTACAAAAGGTATGGATCAGTAGGATGCAGTTCTGCCACCTCGCCCTTGAACCCCGCTGCGGCCCAGTCGCCGGGCACACGGCTCCGATGAACCCGCGATACCCCCAGGACCTTGCCGGCGTGATCGACCGCCTCGGCGGAGACCCAGTCCAGATATCCGTGGGCGATATAGATGGTCTCAAAATTCGTTTTGGTGGTATTTCCAATGAGGACAGGCGGGGCGTTGGCTGCGGCACGTGCGTAAAAGTCCCAGCGCGCAACGTCGGTGGCCCCGTTCCAGCTGACATAAAATGTCGTCGCGAGATCAGATGCGTCTGTCCCGGCGACTGAGGCGACCAGGTCGGGCGGCGTGTTGGGCCGGCCGGTGAACTCGAACTTGTAGGCCCGGTAGGTCGAGAAGCGAGTCGAGTTGAACATCGCACTCAGCAGGACCTCGCCTTCGGGGGCAAACTCGGTGATGTACCCATGTTCACTCCAGCCGACAAAAAGGTTGTTGTTGGGAAGCAGCTGCGCGTTCCCACGCAGCCGGGTCAGCCCCCCGTCAGGGCGGTTGTAGCGCCGGAGGACCTTGGCTGTCATCGGTTGTACGCCGGTGTCGAGCTCTACAATCAGAGCGCATGAAACGGGCTCGTCATTTGTATCCTCGTCCGAGGCGTTGTTGAGAAAAGAGATGATGTGGTGAGTACCGTTGGACTCGACGAATTTGACGTCATGCTGTTTGGAAAAAGTGAAATCCTGCACAAAGTCGCTGCGCTGGCCCTGGCCTCCGAGCCGCCACAAAATGCGTCCGTCCGCCCCCGAAATCAGGTAGATGGTGTTGGTGAAGCGGAAGGACACAATGTAGTCTCCCGCAGCATTCATATCGACGGAGTTGGCATGCACATAGTCCCAGCCGGGACGTCCTTCCGTCGGCGAGTCGGGGCCATAGCGGACAGACTCGTGCAAGGGAACCTGGTTGAGGGAGTCCCATTCGAACAAGATGTCCGCGGTGTTGAGATCCAGTCGCACGAACCCACCGGTCAGGATCGCTGTTCGCTCTTCAGGGCGCCCAAGGTCCTCCAGACTGACCTCGTGCTCTCGATATGTCATCGCCAGGCCCGTTTTGCCGTCACCAAGAATATTGAATTCGTGTATATCGAAGGAGCCCAAATCTTCACGAAAGGGGAGCTTGTTTTGGATCTCATAGTTGTTTTTCAGAATCACCCCATGGCCCTGATCTTCATAGTCCCATGAATGCTGCCAAACCAACGAGAGATGCGGCTCATCCCCGATACTGTGAACAGCTTTGAAATCAAAAACGTTTCGATTATCGAACATGGGCGATCCAGCCCAGACGAGAGTGCCGTCGCCATCGTAGATATACGGTCCAACCTGATACTGTTCGAATCGATGGGTCGGCGCTTCAGGGTCGATTTGACCATACGGAGCGACGAACCAATAACCAGGGCTGACACGGTCGCGATCCTGGTAGTGGACGTCGAATTTCAAGGCTCGTATTTGAGGAAGCTGGAGGTGGCAGATCTCGTATTAGCACGGCGATCGATCTTTCGCAGTTTGCTAGGCGGAGAAAAAGAAAGAAGCATAAAGTAGCCTACCGTCACAAAGGACATGAGATCCTCGTCAAGCTGCTGCGCGGCCACATTATGCAGGAAGAGCGGCAACAATAATGCTAAGGCCCATCGCAGCATTGTGAGAGACTTGAAAAGTCGAGGGGAGAGGGAAAGACACTGGGAGTGTCAATTAATGTTGCGACAGAGTGATAAGACAAGAAAATGCGGGTCAGATCCATGACAGCCCGTCAGACTAAAAACACTCGTAAGGCTTGTATAATTTCGAACGAAAAGGGGAAATGAGGAGCCGTTGATCAGGTACATTGCCGAGCCTGGTTCAGTCTTCACTACGTTCCGTTTCCAGAACATTATTATTGGATCTCCAACGCTGACTGCAGCATTGCTGGAGGATGATCTCGCCGCTGGTGCGTTCCACAGATCCCCACGAGATGACGAGGCCTTGTCGGATCATTCTTGGCGTTTCACTTGTTCGCCTTTCGGACTCAGACAGATAACTCCTCTGTAGAACGGACTGTTCGGAAGGGACGGATACAACGGAGCACAGAGGCTTCTTTTGATTGATCGTTGAGGAAATGTTTAGCGATTTGTCCTCATTCAGGCTACACCAGTGGATAACCAACCTCTTGTTGACACTACATCTCTAGAGAAGGACACGGACAACAATGAGGAACTGCCGAACAGAGTCTAAGCGATATTAGCAGCTTCTTGGCAGACAGATTTCTGCTTGTCTGATTGGTTGGAACAGAAAGACTTTCCAGACGCACTGAGGCACGTGGCCGATCAGGTGACTTTCCTTCCGTTGTCGGAGGGGCATAATTCCACGAATGCTTGGCTGAAGACTCAAGCCTTCCCACGGCTGCAGAATTAGACAGCATCATTGTCTCGATCGACGGAGGAATATGACGTGAGGACTACTTTTCCGTGCAGAGACGCTCCTACAGATGATTTAGAGTGGGATCTCGAGGCCAGGAGACTAAGAATGAGAGGTCGAAACGTTGTACTTCGTATATATGAAACCTCGGCCATGCAGGAATCTGAAGGAATCAATCCAGCTAGTCTATCGTACAGCACAAACAAGTCTAGTCCAATCCCATACAAGCAGCATAATACGTCACCGTGGCCGGCCAATCCGAGAAAATTCCCTTGACGCCCACCTTTCGTGCCAACGCGTCCACAATGCGATACATATCCCCGTCCCCGGTGATCGTCGACTTGACAGACTGGATATAGTACTCTCCCTTGGCGGCCGCCGCCTTCAGGGGCCCCGACCGCTCCAGCGACCAGGTAATGATATCCAGCCCGGCTTTCTTCGCCGCAACCGCATACGTCGACGGCACGATCTCCCCGTCCGCGGTGGTATTCAGCAGCGCAAAGATGGGCGGCGCCATAATCTTCACGCCCTTCTTAGCGAGGTCGGCCATTCCGTCCACGGCCTGCTGGTATCCGGCCGCGGTATCGACGCGCTCATCGAGGTAGATCGCCTGCTTGCCGAATTTGGGCTCATGCTGAAGCCAGTAGAAGATGTCGTCCGGCAGGAACGACTGCGGCCAGACGCGCGAGGGGTGGATGCCGTGGGCCTTGTAGTCGTCGATGAGCTGCTGCGCGTACATTGCCTGCGTGTAGTTGCCACCAAACGGCATGGCCACCTCCGGCGTCTTCAGTTCTGGCGTGAACTGCAGGCCCAGACGGTCCACCAGCTCGATGTACTCGTTGTGCTCTATCGGCGTGCCGCATGTCGCGTAGAGATCCGTGCGCCACGCCGCCGTGCCGTGCTGGTAGTCCTCGGGCGTGGTAGCGGAAGCATTGTACCCGTCCATCTTGGCGCAGAGGGTCTTGAACTCGGCGAGGGTGATGTCGGAGGTGCAGCACTTGGCTGTCGCGGACTTGCCGTTCGTCGCGGGCTGGAAGGGGACGGTGCATTTTGCTGCCAGGCTCGGGATGGTGAGGATGTTGGTCGTCGTGTGCAGGTCGCACTGCGAGTGGCGGCAGACGAGCTGGCGGTCTGAGGTGAACGCGACATCGCATTCCATGATGCCTGCGCCCATGCGCGCGGCGGCGAGAATGCCCTCGCGGGTGTGTTCGGGGAACTCGAGCGGACCACCACGGTGGGAGATGGAGAAGGCGGGCGCGTGCTTGATGCGCTTCTCCGAGCAGGACTGGAGTTTCTTTTTCAGCGGGCTGTCGGCCATTGCGTCGACCAGGTAGTACGGACGAGGCCCGACCTGGATGTTAGTGACTGTTGGACGAGAGTCGTGATCATTGCCGCGGGGGTTGAACGAGGGTGCGGCTGCGGCTAGGCCGGCAGTGAGGACCAGAGACGTGAGATGCATGGTGCTGATAATTTGCACTTGCACTTGTAAGCAGGAGATGCTTACTCCCTCCAACCGGGTCACATAGCGCTTTTATATCCTCGAGATCAAGTATTCACTCGTAGCCATAAATACATCCCAGCCTCTTCCATGATGACATGAGCACATGGGACCATTCACTTCCCAGTTCGCTTGGTAGCAATATCTAAAAAACCCCCCTGCATGGCAATTTCCGCTGATAAGGTCCACCACCCCGTGCACAAACCATAACATCTGACTTGCTCGAAATCGCACGCATCTCCAACTTTTCTCCGCTTTGAAAGCAACACTGATTCTTGGCGCTCTTGGCGTTCACGCCCCCGTCGGCACATGCATCCAGCACTGATGGTGATTGAGTCGCCGGATTGGACTCTTCCTTCAGTGGCTGGCGTGAGTTTCTCTCGTGGAGCTGTCAAAGACTGGAGGTAAACATAGTTGTCTCCAGTGACTTCTCTATTTTGTCTCCAATTTCTAGAATTCTTTCCCTGTCAATCCTTGTCAGATGGCCACGTGGGAGATGCATTGATCAGCAAGGAGCAGCGTGAGCCTATTTCGAACGGCAGAGTCGATCTTAAAAACGCGATGTATCGAATAATTCTGAACAAATAGAATGACAAACTTCTGGTAGAAGAAGTACATGCAGACCGGGACCGTCGTATCGCAATTAAGCCTTGAACTAGTGACGCGATTCGATGAGAATGAAAGTGACGCTGCAAAGAGGCTTTCATCCATTAGCAAAACGAGCAAGGCACAAGATATATAGAAGTGGCATACAACAAATGCTATGTACAATCCGAATCCAATCACGCTCAAGCCCATAGGTATCAGATAAAACTCCAAAATTTTGCTTCACCACAGCGTACGATAGCAATAAATCACAGCATGGGCTTGACATCGCCCGCAACCTTGAATGGAGCTTCCGTCTTGCTCCGGACCTCTTCGACAGTAACCCCATCAGCAAGCTCGACCAGGGTCAATCCGTCAGTAAAGTCGACATCAAAGACACAAAGCTCGGTGATGATCCGGCTGACGCAGGTTTTGCCGGTTAGAGGGAACTCGCACTGCTTGACGATCTTAGGGTTGCCCTTCTTATCTGTGTGCTCCATAGTCACCACAACCTTGGTGGCGGAGGGATTGGAGACTAGGTCCATTGCACCTCCGAAGCCCTTGATCTTACCAGGGAGCATCCCTACAATACAGTCAGTCACGGGCGAATAATGAGGGAAGAAAAGAGACTCACAGTTGGCCAGGTCACCACGCGCGCTCACCTGCATCGCACCCAGAATGGTCAGGTCGATGCGTCCAGAGCGGATCATACCAAACGACTCATCACTGCCGAAGACTGCTGCACCGGGAATGAGGGTGACGGTCTCCTTGCCGGCGTTGATCAAGTCCGCGTCCTCCTGACCCTTCTTAGGGTAAGGGCCCAGGCCGAGGATACCGTTCTCCGACTGAAGCATCACTTCCACCGAGGGATCGACAAAGTTGGGCGCCAGCATGGGCATGCCAATACCAAGGTTAGCATACATGCCGTTCTTGAATTCCTTGGCGGCACGGCGAACGATGCGCTCCCGCTTCGCGGCCGTATCGCCCTTGCCGAGGGCGGCAGTGTCGTCACCATCCTCCTTGGCAAAGGTGTATTTCTCGATGTTCTTTGGAGCCGTGCTCTGGACGACGCGCTTGACGTAAATACCCGGCAGGTGGATAGCAGCCGGCTCGATCTCACCCGGTTCAACGATGTGCTCGGCCTCGACAATGGTCGTCTTGGCGTTGCGGCCCATCGCGCCGTTGAAGTTGGCCGCGGCGTACCGGAACTGGCAGTTACCCAGCTTATCGGCTTTCCACGCCTTGACAAAGGCATAGTCACCCTTGATCGCCTCCTCCATCACATAGCTCTTGCCGTCGAAGACCTTGACGTCCCGCGGCTGACTGTACTGAGCCACCGTGCCGTCGGGGTTATGCTTGAGCGGCAGCTCGCCGGTCTGGACGACCGTTCCACAGGCCGCTGGGGTGAAGAAGGCAGGGATACCGGCGCCACCGGCACGACACCGCTCGGCCAGCGTGCCTTGTGGCGTCAGCTCCAGCTCGATCTCGCCAGTCAGATACATCCGCTCAAAGGTCTTATTCTCTCCAACGTAGCTGGCAATCATCTTCTTGATCTGCTTCGACTGGAGGAGCAGACCCAAGCCAGCTCCATCAACGCCTGCGTTATTGCTGACAACGGTCAAGCCTGTGATCGAGGGGTTGGCGCGCACGGCGCCGATCAGTGTGTCGGGAACGCCGGACAGACCGAATCCTCCGGCAAGAAGGGTTGAGTTGGGCTTCATATCCTTGATGGCTTCCTCGGCAGAAGCGACCACCTTGTTGATATCATTCCGGTGAAGGCTGCTCGAGAATGCTCGTGCGAGGAACCGTTGGTGCTAGAGAGCAGTTGTTAGTTTGGCGCATCATTCCGAATAATTGTGCCGTACCTTTGCAGGATTGACAGAGAATTGCCGCACAAGGCGCAGACACGTTGCCACTTGTGAAGGCATTATGAAGGGGGTGTATAAACAGGGAGGAAATAAACACTGCTCGACAGAAGCTGCAACGTCCGCACTCGTTAACAATGCTCGTTCTCAACCACAAATAAGAAATCCTTAGGGATTAGACTCAACCGAAGACTAGGACAGGAGATTATGAGCTGCCTCCCGTCAAGGTCGAGGCGTGCGGAGAAATATAAGAAGCTGGAAACGAGCGGCCATTCGCGGAGTTGCGGAAAGTCAGCCGCGCCTGCCGTCCTTCCCCGGAAATACCCCGCACTCTGCTCCAACAGCCAATCATCAGTAACATTCCGGTTAACTACTCAGGAGAAGCACAATGCGAACAAGAATACTACTTTATATAACCAAAGTATTCTCTTTGCTATCTACGGTTTCTGCCATCTGGATGCACTTTGAGCACTTGATAACGCTTACAATCCGGGGTGACACAGCTTATCCGATGTGGGAGCCGATGCCTCTGTCTTTCCGGTGCCGATCCGCGGGCCGCTCAAGCTCGTCCGCTGACTTTATCATGGCTCAATCGCGTGCTTGATATAGATCATTACCCATGCCTCATGGTATCTTTCATTATCTACATGAACATAAAGTAATAGATCGAATCCCGCTAGTATGCACAGGTATCAGAACATATAATATGACGGGAGGAACTCAACCAAGTGGGCGAGACAGACAACCCCTGTATAGAGTACACCATCACGCACAACTCGTGTCGCCTTCGTTCTTGCGTTTAAGTGGATTCGCGGTCGTGGAAAGTGTCGGAGAGACCTTCTCTGTTCCTACTATTCCACATCACGCTTATCAGCCTCGTTGTTCGCCGACCGTGTCGGAGCACGAGACTTGCGACCCGCCGCACCGACAGGCGCTCACTTCACATCGAGGACAGCTTTCGTACCTGAATTCTGAGTATCAGCCAGAGCCTCATCGTAGGCGGGCGGTTCCATGTCCAGGTCCTGTTGAGGTGTCAAGGTTGTCGCAGTGACCCCTTCCATGGGAACAATCGCTTCGGTCGAGGGGATAGTCTCGCTGGGTGCAGGGTCTTCAATAATCTGCCTGCAAACAGGATCGGCCAAGCGATCCTTGAGACCATCGTTGACGTAAACCAGAAAGTATGGGGTAGGAGGGTTCTGGCGTTCGTGGTTCTTGAAAATCTCGTCCGTGTTGGTCACCTCGGTGACTTCAGTGTCGTTGTACTTGCGCCAGACATTCTTCCTGAAATCAAAAATATAGATATAATAATGGCCGAACTCGACAGACCCATGGTGCACAAAGACCGCATATAGCCGATAGGCCAAATGCTTGAAGTCGACAAACTGGCTGGAGATCATGGTTTGTGTATCTTTAATTTCTTGTTCGACGTCTAGAATGAAGAAGGTCAGCTAAAGATGCTGCGAGTGCCTCGAACAATAAAGAAATGCTCACAGTTCAATTCGGCTTTCGCAATCTGAGAGAGTTGGGCTAGCTCAGATGGAAGCTGTGGGTTGATGTCGAGGGCATCGTCAGCAGTTTCAGGATCCGCCTTTAGTTGATCCAGATCTTCAATAACCGCTCTAGCGCTATCGAACAGAGTTGCCAAGTCGAGGCCGTCATTTTCCTAAAATCAATTAGATTTCAATACAACACTGATATATGTCTTCCCTTACGGTTTGGCGTAGCAGCTCGGCACGGCGATCTTCAAGTGTCTTCAACGTATTCTTCCATTCCCAGCACTGCCGTCGTCGATTCATGATCTCAGGATGCTGTGTGTCCATATAACGATCAAGGTAGATCGTCTCCTTGAGTTCAAGGTGATGGGTGGACTTAAAAGAACTCTTCTTGACTGGGTCGAATTGTACTCGTTGCACTTGGATCTGAAGGACCGGAGGTAGCTTGCTAATGGCACCGAATTGCTCCACGACGGTATCATCAACATTGACTTTTTGGGCATCAAACGCGCCATCGATCGCTGAATAAATATCGCGAGGTCCCGTCGCGACATCGACCTTGATATCACACCACCATTCCTCCTTGGACCGAACACCTGCTTCCGCAAGAATATATGATTTGGTCCGTCCGTAGAATAGGCTATCAATCACATGTTAGCGCCGTACATTGAGCGAATCTAAGCGTCATTAGAACCTACTCTTTCACTTGGTCAAGTTGTTCACCATCCTGGGCGAATGCGATCGGCTTGATTGCGCATTGGCTCTGGAAAAGGACATTGTTGATCACTTCGGTGACATCCTGCTGAGCACCTATTTCTACCTCCTCCAGAAGCTGCTTTTGTGGGTCAACTTGTACTGTTGGTCGCGGAGGTACTGGAGGCGGCTGATTTGGTGGCCCGAAAGTGATAGCCGGTGCCTCACCTTTGGGAGAAAGATTGCTCTCCATATCTTGAGATACTGGGATATCTGTCAACACGGCATCTGCGGGTGGCGCTTCGTTTTCCTTGTCCTCGCTGGGAGCCAACGACGTATCTGGCTTGGCAGTTTCCGAGACAAGGGTCGCTTCGCTATCCACGTCGCATGTTGTTTTACGTTTGGGCCTTTCTGTCTCGGCATCAGTTGGACTATGGCTCTGATCTGCCGTTGGCAGAGGCGGTCCGAGGGGACCCATGATAGGCATGCCATTGATGTCTCCCAGTCCGCCGGGTCTGGTCATAGATATCGTAGAGCGGCGCCGAATCGCTGCTTCATTGGACGGGCTTATTAGCGTCAAACGTGCTAACTCCGGACGAGGAGTGACAAAGGAATTTGATGAAGTGATCATGCTTTGAAACAACGTCCGTAATTCTCTCAAGACTGCGAATGAAGAGATTAGTCAGTCGTTCGGATATCGCACATAGAACTGGATAACACCTACACGTCTGAGACCGCTCAACCTCTTTTTTCATAACTTGGCGGGAACCAACGCGTTTCTTGCTCAAACTCTCGTCATCAAGCTCCATCTTGAAACTCTCAAAGTCCAGGACCATCCCTCGGAACGGGCGAATGGAGAAATAAAATTGTAGCAAGCTATTGAGATAGCAGGTATTGCCAATGTTCTGCAGTCCGACGGGCCACTCGGACAAGTCACGGTCAGATTCGGCACCCGGCCCAGCGATCATACTGCCGAGTAGAGAGCTATTCTTGTCCTTGGCGATGATGCTCAAGGCTTGGTAGTATCGCTCGGCTTGTCCAGGAGCTTCATCAACACAAATTGTGTAAGCTGCCATTATCGCTGCATCGTCCACGGTGCGATCAGGAATCTGGAGCAAGCGATAGGCATCGGCGACATCCATTTCCCCGGTTGTCATTTCACCCGTCTTCAGAAAATGTCTCAAGACGGCCGACTTTCGAGCCTCAGCAATTAGCTCGACAGCGCGCCTTGCAATATCCCTAGTCGACGGGTTGTCGTTAACCTGAACACAATCAGCATCCAGGCCTATTGCAGAACCGACTAGCCCTTTACCTTTGTGGTATACATGGTCAGAACGAACTCGTCGCTTGTTGTACTATCGACACCAAGGAAGACCTGGGCCTGTTCAACATTGGTGACCCCTTGTTCAACTATTAGTATAGTGATATAGCGGAATCTAGGTAGGGAATCGCTCACTGTCTTCCGCCGCGGACTTGATACGCTCACTTCTTCTGCTATCCCCGATTCTCCAGAGCCGAATGCGCGATTCATTTTCCTGTGTAGTAGAACTCATAAAAGCGTAGAACTTCCCAATTATGCTTTCGTCGGTGAGGCGAGGGTCATTGTGATCAAGTCCGAAGTATCTGTAAGCATCCACAATATCCTCCTGTGTGTATCGACCCTCGGCATACGCTAACTGAACCGCCGTTTCTATGATCTGGGCATCGTCGCCACCCCTCAAGTTTCCAATAGACTTGAGACACTGTAGGTAAAGTGGTGACCTTGCTGGGTCAATGGAAACCTGCCTATTGAAGGCTTCCACAACTGACGCTGCCGACATATCCTCCACGACACCCAAATCTTCGTAGTAACTAAATATTCGGTCAGCCACTCTGCGAATGAGACTCGATTTTGCTGTGACCATACGGTGCAGGTGCCATTTGGAACTCATTCGCCCTCAAAGCTTTGGGATCTGTAGCTACGTTAGCGACGCATTTCCGGAATTCGCAAGGCAATACTCACAATCCAGAGCATCCATTGCATAGAGGATATCACTCAACGCCGGGGTTTCAGTATTCTGCACCTGATGTCCCTTCTTCTCTGCCAAAGGCCGCTGCTCTATAAGTGCGGAGAGTTCATGTATAACGTCGTCGAGAAATATCTTCAGTTGGTCCTGATAAGGATACTCCGCCCAAGGATTTGGTTTGGGAGGCTCCCAAAATCCCTCATTCTGTGCAAAAATTAGAAATGCACCTATCACCCGGAGTGAGGTAATTGATACAGACCTTCACGGAAAAACCAAGGAATTCCAACAGGTCTTTGCACGGCCTTCCTTCAACGCCGAAACAAGTCATGAATCTCTTGTTTATCGCAGATATAGACTTGCTATGCTGACTGTTATGAAGGGCATTGGATATGTAAGTGCGGAGGTTCTCTAGAACCGTGATAGGCGACGGTCGACCAACACCTTCCAAACGCTCAGGATGTGTCGCAATAGCCTCGTCCGCCCGCTGCCGCAGCAAATCAGGGTCTACCAGCAGCCGCACCCATTCGTCAGCAAGGATTGGCGATGCGATTCGCACAGATACCGTCACAGGACATGTGAGATATGAACACTCATATAGAAAGGTTTCCACAGTCTGTCCCTTAGGCGATACCTCCGCTGGCGAAGCGCCTCCTTTCTGCCTTCCAGATTTATAGACCAGATGATGCAGGTGATCCGGGAACCCTTGACTGGATTGCCCAATGCCGGGAGTCGAGCTAACGACAAGTTGAAGATGATATCGACACTTCCAGCATACCGCTGACACTTTGGACGGATTTCCGGTACTCCTTTTCTGCTCCGCTTGGGGTAGGAAGCTCTGGTTCGATTTGATCATATACTGATGGTGACATGCCGACGGCGAGATGAAATCGAGTGGACCTTCATGACCTTGAGGGAAGACTGGAGGGACTTCTGAGAGAAGGTTGCGGCCTGTGCCTGGAGGATTGGCGGGATCGTAATCGTAGAGATCTTGGACGAGCCGTGGGGCAGTCTTGCCTAGACGGTAGAAACGCGGGTGTTAGCAAAACGCACATTACTAAAGACGGTTATGGGAATCTTCAACATAGTTACATACCGGACCTTGATGGAGACGACATGGGTATGCCCTTCAGAGCTCACGTTTCCGGCAACACCAGGCCCAAAGCTCGGACGTTCTTCAATATCCCAGATCCCATGCAATCTATATCAAGGTTCGCGGAAATATTTGGGTAAAGGACTGGTCGTAGCTGCTGAAAAACAGTTGTCCCTTGTCGCAAGACAGCAGGCAGGATAGCGGGGACACCTCTATAGGCAAAACAAGCGGCAAGTTTGAGGACAAGGAGCTTTCGATCAGCACAAGATATTTCAGTACAGAGTAAATATCATCAGAAATATGATAGGGACTGACAATATCTGAAAGAGTAGGTTTCAAAATAAAGTAAATAAATGACTACTTACCGGTCATTTGCGCTCATTGACCTCACATGGAGCTCCACTCTAAGGAAAGCGGTCGCGAGTGGCAGAACCGGACATCCAAATTCAACATCCTCGATCGACCGAACGACGCTATCCACGGCAATCCAGCAGACAATTCCTGCCATAAGCCGCCACCATGGCCTCGCACGATGAACATCACCATTACCACCCGAAGGATACGATTTCGGCGGCGATGAAGACCACCATGCTTACCAGTGCGGTGGGTCTTTTCGCGTCGGCCGTCCAGAACACCCTCACTAGGAAGAACGTTGGACCCTGGGGTGTCTTCGTGCGAAGCGGCGGGACAATCGGTGTTTTCGGTACGGATGCACATCCAATAGATCATTTGGTGTACAGAATTTCTCTGACGGTTGCTCTCTAGCCGCAATGGGTGGTACCTACGAGTTTGTGAAGAACGCTTCGGCCAACCTGCGGGAGAAGGACGACCACTACAACGTAGCCCTCGGCGGTTTCTTCTCCGGAGCCATTCTGGGCCTTCGAGGTCTGTTTTATTTTCCGAAAATATGCACATGCGGCAATTGCTGATTTTGCATTAGCTCGGACATTCCCCGCCCTTCTGGGTTACGGTGCTGCTCTGGCAACGGCCATGGGCGCCTTCGAGTTCACTGGCGGAACCTTGTGGGGTAAAAAGGCACAGAGCGATGTAGATGAATTTGATCGCCGTACACAGATCAGAAAGGCGTACAGGACTCCAGCGGAGCAGACGTTTGCCGAGTTGGGAGAGGGACGAGGTGTGTTGATATCTAAACTCTCAGGATATCACAGCTATGGCGGCTTTACTAAATCATTTGCTTTAGGTATCTACGGTCCCGGATACGCAGAGAGGCGCGCAGAGAGACTCAAGGAGACATACGGCATTGAGGTTCCCACATCCGCCGCACCCGCATCATAAAATGATTAGAATCGATGTCCGTTGCAAACTCAGTTGTGCCAGTCTTCAGTCTCGTTTGTGTAAATTATCGTTTCCTGTCGGATGCCTTTCAGCTAGCAATTCCGGCATGCTCCACGCAATGATATCTTTCTTTCCTTTTCCATGATTGTTGAGAGCGCTCTTCTTCCTAGTCTAAGCTTTGGTCAACAAACATCGAGGGGATAGCGTCATGAGAAGAGCTCTGACGACGGTATGCAACAGTTTGCGTCTTCGGCCACTTGGTATGCGATTATCCATGGATGCAGCTATTGCAGCCATTGAGCGACCTAGCTCGGACGGTCGATCATGAGACAAAGTTACAATAGCTGAGAAGTAGAATTGCTTTGGATGGTCAGACGTCTAACAACATTCCTCATGGACGTGCGTTCAGCATATGTTTGGACAAACTTAAATCATCTCAGTGGTGACAATGGTGGCTGTGGTGACACATCACGATACAGCCCGCCTACAAAATGCTAGACCACTTATCTTTAAGTTTCAAGAGTCCATTTATGGCTAGATAGAGGAAGGGAAATAATTACTTGATGAGGACAGGAGGCACTTGATTGCAGGTCAAGATTAACTTAAGGTATGCATGACAATCCATGCGGGGGGCCAATATGATATCACCTTATTCATAACCGTGTACCCCTTGCCCTCAGCATGACATAATGTACTCTTAAGTACAACTTTCTATGTCTATGAAAGGGGGTAAGAGATTGGTATGCTTGACAGCAGTGCTGTCGAATCAGTACCTGTTGGATCATGAAACCAGGCATACTCGTTGATGGCATACTGCATACTATCTACCTACCGAAGTATCTTCGTAGGTGCACAAATTTGGGGCCATCAGATTGATCCGATCATGTCCGGGACCGAGTAATCATGGAGATCATCTCCGTATGATTCATGCATCATCTGAGTATTAAGAATCATGGTTCAAATGAGGGGAATTAACCTCTGCGAGTGGTCGGACAAGGCACGTTCTTGGTACCTGATGTATACGGGCCAAGGTATGATTTAATCCAAGCAGATTATGCTGATGCCTGCGCAGACTCAAGGTTAGTAGTAGCCACTGGTACTCTGTAGACAAAAACAGAGGTAGTCAGATTAGAGCTCCAGATGCCGGGCAAGTATAGCACTCTACACTCTACACTGATGCGCATCACAGACGCTGAACCATGCATGACGTTGAACAAATGACAGTTTGGGTTCGTTCACTAGGTGGGGAAAGCAAAGGTTCCGATCTTCCAGCGGGCCGTCTCCTTTTTTCCCCCTACTCTTTTTCTTTTTTGCTTTTGCCTCCTAATTGCGTCTTGCGTATTACAGTCGCCACTTGAAAAGGGGGAACCCCATCGAAGCTATGAAGAACGACTTGTGCAAGCACTCGAGGAGGGTATGGGAGTACTCTGGCTTATTACAACAAGGACTTGTACCCACTGTGTGTAACGCAGCATGATTCCGAGCTTCATAGTGGCCGTTGCTGTCCAGATCAGCTGGAAAAGTAAGCGGTTCACAGCCACTTTAATGAAGTCCAAGCCATTTTCACAAGCCACGCTTCGGTCGTCAAAAGGGGGCATTGGGGGTTTGTACTTTGGTCCTTTGCTACCTACCTTGGGCTATTGGTACTGTTTCATGATCATCATTATCTCCGGATTATTGGATTAATTATCATCAATTAGGAGAGGAATAGGCAACATCATTAAAAAGATATTCATTTTATTGTTTATTAATAGTACTGTGATGCCTCATCTTATTAAAATTGCATATCTTCCTCTTGTTCAGAAAAGGAGGTCTGTAGTTTGTCCAGCAAGACAGCAGTTGCAGTACTCCGTACCTGTACCTCAATACCATCGTATAGATAGATACCATATGCCATAGCGATCTCTTTTTCCCTGCCCACATCCTGGACAAAGTCAAAGTTTCATGACTACTGTTGATGCTTTCCGCTTTTCTGTTCTTTTTTCCACTGGCCCGGGAATTCCGCTCTGTGAGAGCCCGACAGCCCTCTCCTGGGTCGTCATAACGTCGCATTCCATTGTCCTTGTCGAGAGCGTAGACGTCATCCGGAACCGTCCAGCAGTTTAACTGTTCATCATCCCCTCATGATCATCTCGACTACTTCTGTCTAAACTCCCTGGTCGATCTCAGGATTATAATCACAGATCTCTTGGTATTAATTAATTACTATCCTGTATCCGTTCGGCTTCCAGATCCTCTCCTTAATTTCCCTCTCATAACTCCCCTGCGTGGACGAATTCCCATCTTCGATAGTTCCTCCCTAGAGCTGTGGGGCTCATACTTGAACCATCTAAAGGAATCCCTATATTAGTTACTCCCTAAGCCATCTCAGGACTAATCTATCTACATGCTCCCAAATTGAGCCGATCATCGCCATCGCGAAAAGGGCGCGCTTTTCTTTGGCAGTCTGGTTTCTGATTCAAGCCCCCGCAAAACAGCTCGCTCCAGACCATCGACACTTCCGTTCGCCTGGTAACCAAACTCGACTACCTGATTCATATTCAGATCGTGTGCTTAGATCCGACTCCTTTTATGATTATTTTATGATTCCTTTACCATTCCTTTCGCTCCTCCCGTTGTCCTTATTACTACGGACTCCCATTCAATTTTCCAACATTCCTGGACTAACCGACAACGCATTGATTGGAGCGCTCCCTTATCTCACTACAGGACTTGCACCGCCCGACTATTCTGGGTAGCGTCATCATCGCTGCGGAACAACCCCTCCTTTCCAGCCATGGCAATGACCGCTCGGGCGCATACACCTGTGCAGGATGCATATCGTCCGCTGTCACCACCAACCGAATCCGTTCTCTTAAATCGAGGCTACAGCCTGCGCTCCGGCTCCAGACCTAACTCCTTTGTGGCCAGCAATTCAGGCTACAACTACGCTCACGGTGCTGTTGTCGACCCTCCTTCAAACGTTCACAATCCTCGCTTTCATGAGGAGTTTGACGCGGCCAGTCAGCGTGGTTCTGTCGTGCTCGATGGACCGTCAACTTCTGGTGTACAACGTTCCGCGTCGCAGATGTCACATTCCCGTTCAGCGACTCCAACACGATCTACTACTTTGAAGAAGAAATCGTCGCTCAGCAAGAAGGGCAGTATGCGTCGCAGCGGAAGTCGCCGGAGCCTACGCGCAGGCAGTGTGAGGAGTCTTGTCTTGGGTGATAAGGAAAAGTATGGCGTCGATGGCCCGGATGATCAGCACAGTGCTTTTTATGTCCCGATCCCGACGAACGGGAACCCGACTGAGGTCATGGCGCAACGCTTTCAAGGTATGTATCCTTCGGAGCATCTATCTCCATAATCGATAATATGCTAATTCATAGTAGCTTGGCGCAAGGTCTTGAAAGACCTCATCGTCTTTTTCAAGGAAGTCCAGAAGTCCTACGAGACCCGGTCTAAGCTGTACCTGTCAGCGTCGAATGTAGTAAATAACGCTTCGCTCCCTCCGACGTTTCTCAAATCTGGTGGCCTCGCCGATGCAACCGACATCTTGCGCGATTTCCACCGTCAAGGCTACCTAGAAGCAACCAAGGCTGCCGAGGTGGAGAGCGAAGTCGTTAACCAGCTCATGGGCCTTCGTAACGACCTGCAAAAGAAGACCAAAGAAATCAAGAGTCTTCAGGGTGATTTCCGGAACTCCGTCGACAAGGAAGTAGAGAACACGCGCAAGACGGTTCGCCAACTGCACGAAGCGCTTGGTCTGGTCGATACCGATCCGTCTGCTACTTCAGGCAAAGGAGACCCGTTCATTATTCGTCTGGGTGTGGACAGACAGATTGAGAAGCAGATTGAGGAGGAAAATTACCTCCACCGTGTGAGTTTTTCGGAAGCTTCCTACAGACTTCAATCACTGACGCGCCGTAGGCATTCCTAAACCTGGAGAACTCCGGTCGCGAACTTGAATCGATCGTCGTCAGTGAGATCCAAAAGGCGTACAATGCGTATGCCAGTATCCTCAAGCGAGAAGCCGATGAAGCCTATGACACGGTGGAGAAGCTCCGGACAGGGCCCATATCCATGCCTCATGATCACGAATGGAACCACTTCATTGCCAATACCGACGAACTCGTCGATCCCCGCGTTTCTCTCCGGAACGTGGAGAGCATCACCTACCCTGGCAAGGATCATCCGGCTGCGGCTGAAGTTCGATCCGGCATGCTGGAGCGAAAGAGCAAGTATCTGAAGAGCTATACTCCCGGCTGGTAAGTATTCTCATTGTCAATGTCTGCCATCTTTCTGATTAGAGAATAGGTATGTCTTGTCACCGACTCATCTACACGAGTTCAAGTCTGCCGATCGGGTAGCATGGCAGACGCCAGTGATGTCACTGTACCTACCGGAGCAGAAATTGGGGTCACACTCGCAGCCGGACTCGACGTCGCATAAATTCATGCTCAAAGGGCGACAAACCGGTCCCATGCATCGTGGTCACTCGTGGGTCTTCCGCGCGGAATCACACGACACCATGATGGCGTGGTACGAAGACATCGAAAGCTTGATCTCCAAGACTGGCGAAGCACGTAATGCATACGTTAGGAAACACGTCCGCAGTGTGAGTGGCGCGAGTGCTCGGACCAGCATTGATCTGGATGAAGACGAGGCCGATCGCACACCGTACGCAGCGGAGGCAGTCGTATTAAACCAGGAGCGGCCCACGTCTGCGCCTCGCGAGCCTGGTGGCCGTTTCCCGAGTGACGTGCAGATTGATCGCCACCTGCAAGCCCCACTGTCTCCATCCAGCGGTGAGAGTTCTGGCGGACACGACCTGTTTGCCGCTGCAGGGTCCCTACCCGACGGAGCTTCTTTTGCAGATGGGAATCGTTCTATCTCTGGACGCGATGGTAGCCAGACTCGAAACGCAGTCGGAGAACACGATGGGGACTACGGGCTCTCGGGCCCAGAGCGAAATGAAAGATATTATGCCGGTTGGATGGGACCAGCTGACATTGTCGCTCGTCAAAAGCAACAGGAACAGATCAACGCTCTGGGCAACCAAAGAGACAATCTGGGTTCCGACAGATCGGGCGACGTACATCCCGTGCTGTTCGCCGGAATGGGCTCTGCGAGTTCTCGCGACCCTTCACTGAATCGGCAGAGGAACAGGCGCGACAGCGGATCTACTGCCCCGACCACGACGAACATCACCGATCGCACGCACAATACCGTCCCTACCTCGATTGACGGGGATCATGAAACTTCCATGATCGGAGGTAATGGTGTCGGCCACCAGCTTCGTGAGAGCGTGAAGAATGAAAGGGTTCCATCCAACATGAGCAGCGCTGCAGCAACGCCGTTGTCTGAAGTTCCTCCGGAAGGAGCCTACAGCTCCTATATAACGAAATCCGAAGGTGATGCGAGGCGATCTAAACCAAGTGTGTCTGCGCTTGAGCTACAGATTCCAGGCCACTACCCACCCGCAAATCATATACCTGCGTAAAAGCATCCGGTTGACGCAAACACTTCATTTTCAACTGCATTTTTCTTCTTCTCTGTACATTATATACGTCGTCAACAGGTGATCACCAGCGTACCTGGCTGAAAGCCTCCTCCGTTGTCCTTTTGGTGACAATGTCACCGGGGCCGACGGTATGGACTGGCATACTTTACAATTGGGGTGCTTGGCGTTTTTCTTTTCGAATGAATGGATTGGTTGGATACGGCTGTGGAGCTGGGGATCTGGATTGCTTGTCTGCTCAGGCGTGTGCGCTTGACTTGACTCTGAATCCCCATGCGGTGCGATGCATTTCCTTTGTGGTTTCCTTTGTCATTTCCTATGTCATGTGTCATTGACTCTGATGCTTCGCTTCCTTGTACTATATTCTTATATTTCCTGAAATACACGTCACGTCTCTGAAACATATGGATATCAGGCCCACAATCTCAACATGGACAAGCCTCCAGAGGCTACTACCGTACCACACTCTATGGAACGGCTAGACGGAGGCATCAGCATGCGGAGTTCTCGCTCATAAGATAAATCTGCTCAGGTAGTACAGACAATGCAACGAACCTAACCCTCTCGATATCAGGCTTTGCGCCAGTCGAGACTAACCCTCGAATTATGGTCAAGAAACTGAAATATTGCCACAATCTCAACAAATATATCGATTGGCCCAGTGGTTAAGGCCCCTGCTTTACAGTAAAATCGCAGGGGATCGCAGGAACCCTGCATCGATCATTTCTCTTTTTGTACCCGATATGCCTTCCCAAATATCACATCACCTATTTTCCTTCGAGAACTATTTGTCTTCCTTCGGCGGTCTTAACTACTGGGGAAACTACATTGTGTAAAGTAAGGCTCTTCTACCACACAGAGGGAAATAAGAGCCTAGCCCCGAGTACTACCGGCGACGCCATCAGCAACTGCAGAAAGGCACCATCCAAAGGACTTGGAATATTAACGGCATTAAGAGGCGATAGATCAGGTAATGCCTTTTCTAAGTCTTGTCTCTTGTCCCTGTGACGCTGGTCTCAAAAGCCTGTCCTAGGTGTCAGACTTTGATTGCCAAATACCCTTTATCTAAAGATGTGAATCAGGCTATTTTCTGGGTAGTTCGAAATCTGGGAAGGTGTGAATGGCCTGCAGACTATCCTTGGCTGGACCAATGTCGTCTTACTGGAGCATGGTTTTCACATAATGAAAAGTACTGGTGAGCTTATCAAATGATCTGTGAAGAAAGAAGAACAATTACTAAAATTCCCTTATAGGTATCAGTCGCAGAACTTGTGGAAGATGATGCAAGGTGTTCCCAGTCAGTGGAATAGAGATTACTGCCTGGAACAGGAAAGAAGGTTGCTTCAACATCAACGCAAAGCCTCATGAACTGCAGATGAGGGAATTGAGATAGCTGGTACCATCCCAATGCTGCTTCTTGCAGCATCAGACTCTCGGGGTGGCTCGTAGATAAGTCGAATGGAACAAGTTTCTAGGTCACGGCGGACGTTCGTCTAATGAGATACTTACAACCCATTCATACGTGAGGGATGTAGTCGTGATAGACCCATGAGATTACCGCCGGCAAGTGTGGAAAGGGTAGTTCTGTATGATCACTGGTGATTATAACGGACAGGTCAATTATAAGAAGGCCACTAAAATCTACTGCTTCCCTGATGAGGATTCTCCAGAGACAAAAATCGAAGGCGCCAGTCGATGACTTGGTGCGCCCACAAACACACCGGTCCAGGATGCACTTCCTGTATTCTTACGACTTGAGAGTGTACCTCTTATATTGAGATTCGGCGTAACAGGAATGATCTGCCAAGATTGTTGGCCCAAATCCTGTGCCAGTGAACAATAGTGGAGACCGCAGTAGCAATGCCCTGGATCCGCTGCATGAAGGTAACCTATTAAGATTGCACCCAATGCAACACAAAAGGTAGTCTACTGATTCCATCACTGATCCTTGAGGTTTCAGAGACATGGTCACGAGTGTGATAGGCGCGGCGGTTGACAATCGCCTCACTTGGTGACCGACGCAGGGGTTGCCTGTGTGCCAGAAGTGGCACCCAGGGACGCGTCTCTAGGGTAGAGTCGCGATCGAGGGCAAGGCATCCGGGTAGTGAACAGATGGAACCAAAAAGACACTCGCAGATTCCTACATCAACTGAATGTTCCTTCCTATTGCGACAATCGACGATCTTTTGGAATGGGACCAGGTAGGCACATATATTGCGTGTGCTACAATAACGGTAACTCTGCCATTCAACAAGAATCAAATACACAAAACAGCACAAGGAGGTTTAATAGCGGAATGAGACGAAAAAAATAGTCAAATTATGACATACAGGTCAGTATGTCATCAATTCCTGGTGTTCATGAGTAATACATTGCGAGTTCTGGTAAACTAGTTTTCCCAGCAAATAATACCCGCAATTTACATGATCTGATCCTGCGTGATTCCGGTAGTGGGTTCCGCGCCTTCCATGGGTTCACCTTGGCCCTGGTCTGCATTCATGTACTTGACAAATGTGATACCGAGAGGACGCCCACCATACTGATAACCAGTGAATTTGGCTGCCGAGGAGTTAGTCTGTGTGCAGTCAATGATATTTTCCAACGGTAACATACCGATCGCAGTCTCCGCAGTCTCCGCGTTATCGAACTGGACTACACCAGTGCCACGAGAGCGACCGTTGGGCTCGTACTGAATTTCAGCACGTTCAACCTTGCCGATGGTGGAGAAGAGATCCACCAGATCATCATTGCAAGTAGACCATGGCAGCTGGTGATCAGGATCGTTAGCACAAGCTCCTCGACGGCGGACATGACCAGCCGTGTGAGTTAAACAGGCTAAACTCACATTGCGCACGTAGATGATGGGACTCTTTTCTCCTCCAGAGGTTGCAAAGTCAGTGAATGGGTTGGGAGGAGCCGATGCGGCGGGCTCGAAGTTCTGGGGGCCTCCGAAACCACCGCCTCCGCCGTATCCACCTCTGAAGCCGCCGCCGCCAAATCCGCCACGGCCGGCAAAACCACCACGACCGCCAAAGCCACCCCGGCCGAAGCCACCGTAGCCACCACGGCCGCCGAAGCCGGGTCCGGAACCGGCAAAGCGGTCCTCACGGACCTCTAATGTCCGTCCCTGCCAGTCGTAGCCGTTGAACTGTTGAATAGCGTTGCGCGCATCCTCGGGAGATTCGAAGGCGACAATACCGGAGCCCTTGGGACGGCCAGTTGCGTCGGTGTGAACGTCGGCGCGGATCACAGCACCTTGCTGGGCTGTCACGGCATCCAAACGTTAATATCGATATGCAATATCGCCGATAGAAGGCTGCCGCGGAACGGTTTTAAACTTACCAGCTTGGCGGAACAGATCCTTCAAGTCCTGCCAACCGACATTGAAGGGGAGCTAAATCAAGATTGTCAACCTTTATAACCGGACCTATGACCGAGTATTATATGGTTCGAGTAGGGGCAACAAACGTTAGACACATAGAGTTGTCTTCCACCACCGCCAGGAGCACCACCGGGGGGGCCACCGTAGCCTCCGAAGCCACCTCGACCAGGACCTCCAAAGTCTCCTCGGGGAGGTCCACCAGTGAAGCGTGGCTCAGGCTCACGGTCCTAGTCAATTTTTGTTAGCGTACACAATGGGCGAGAGATGCGCACACATCGCGCCGCGGACGTACCTCGCGAACGTAGACAAGACGACCCATGAGGTTCTGGTTGCTAAGCGTGTTGACTGCATTCTGCGCTTGCTCCCTTGTAGCGTATTCCACAATCCTGCAACATATTGTTAGCGCAGAGCTCAAGAGGTAAAGAGAGCAGGAAACACTCACCCGCATCCCTACAATGTCCGGACGGCCAGGCCCAGCCCGTCAACCCAATTCGTCCATGCAAGAAACCAAGGAAATCCAGAAGTGAAAAGAAAGAAAGAAAAAGAAAAAGCCAGCCACGCTACGCATTGGTGCCCACCTTCGACATTCCGTTGGGAAGTAGTAAGACGTCGGCAAAGATAACTTCTCCAGCTGTACGAACGATGCGGAAAATCATTCCCCCCAAAGTCAGCCACAAGTTTTCATCCAACAAAAACTGCGTCGCACTGCCGACACGATATGACCCTGCTCACCCTGTCTCATAAAGTCCTTGAGATGATGCCACTTGACATCGTAGGATAGGTTGCCCACATAGACCCGGCGGTCCTGTTGGGACGACTCGCGTACTGATTGCATCATTTGTTCTTTGGCGACTGAGCGGTCCTCAAAAGATCTCGAAGGAGGGTAACTGCTGCGGCCACCGTAACCAGATCCTGAATGTCCTCCAGTTGCGCCTTGAGCAGTACTCATAGGAGACCGAGACCGGCGATCACTGCGGCGATAATCGTCACGACTGCGAGAGCGACTGCGTGGGGAGTACGAGCGACGGCTTCGTCGAGGACTGCGAGAACGTCGGCGGGGCGAGCGAGACCTCTCGCGCTGCGCGTAGTCAGTGTCAAAAGAGTCGGAAGGCATCGACGAGTTTGGACCGAGCCCGGTAAAAGTAAAAAAAAAAAACAGAAATGGATAAGAAGCGCGAGTAGCGAAAGGGGTATGACTGAAATGAGAGGCTAGGAAATGACGGGAATGCAACGTCTCAAGGGGGGGCGGGTTCCAATAATGGGTCTGAAACTGTCCTTCCCGAGTTCGAGGAAACCCCAGCGCTAGCGCTGAGAACCGGCAGAATGGGAGATCAGGTGACACCGCCTGCGCGACAACGCGCAGATCTCAGAGAGTTGAGGACCCGGGGAGAAGGGCACACAGAAAAGAAACCTTTTTTTTTATCGCGGAAGTGAAGGACAAAATTGAGACAATCAAGGTAGAGGAAATTCCAAGACAAATAACATGGTGCTGAGTGCAAACGAGACGTCGGCAGTGTGTTACATGCAGCCCATAGGGACAGTGGGTACCCGGCATCATCAGCCGCGCGCCATCAGCCCCAGGAAATAGGAACTATGAAGGCATAGGAAACTCATTTCTGAACAAGGGAAGAATGCTTTCGGTTCAAGCACATTTGGGAGTGACAGTCTGATGGCAGGTGATGTACTGTACAATGTACACTAGACACGAGCACGACAGTAAAGCAGATGACTTACTTGGTATGGTCGATAAACGTCGGCTGGAGAAGAGCACTTAATGTAAGCCAGAAGTCCAGTATCAACGCGATCGGAAATAGGAAGAGCGAAGACAATCAAGCAAGAGCCAGGGAGGTGGAGAAGGGTAAAAGGAAGGAGGAACGAAACGATCAAAAGGAAGCGAGAACGATGAGTGTGTGAGAGTAAATAGTGGGTGAAGACGGAAAGTAAAATCAATCACACTTTGTCAACCACTTTGTGTGTGTGCGTGTGCATGTATATCTGTCAGATCATCGGAAGTGTCAGGGAGGGAGAGAGGGATGGGAACGATTGATTGGAATCCCGTGGGGATCCGAAGGGACGCAGCAGCGCTCTCTCAACCAGGATGATTCGCTCGCGGACAACGAGTAGCCCGTGGATGGCTCTTACCTGGTATTGACAGCGCGGTAGAGTTCCGGGAATGTTGGGGGATAGGAATTTCTGACGGAGTGAGGGGCCAAAGATTGGATGGACTGATGAAGGGATGAAGCGGGTGGATAAACGGATGGAAGAGGGGGTGTGAAAGGTGATGGTTCCTACAGTAGTAGGTACAGTAGTACGATGGTAGTGGATGATTTTTGGGTTGGGGGGGAAGAAGAGACGGAGGGTGGGAGGGAAAACTAAGGTACAAAGTAGATAGTTTGTGTTGAATGCTGAATGTCAAGTGTCAAGCCGATGGTATGTGCAGAACGTCGAATAGTGATTGGACTGAGAGTAGCTTTGGAGGAGGCCAAGACAGGGGGGTTGACAGAAGGGAAAAGGTGGAGGTGATTGTTCAGCAGAGCAACACAAGGCTAATGGTTGCTCTGTAAGGTAGCAAAAACAACTTGTATGGAGGAGAAATTGAGGGGAGACGCAATGGAGGTACCCTGGATACAGAGGGATACGTGTTGTTGTGGTTGTGGTGGTGATGATTGATAATGCTGAGGAAGACTTGAAAAAGAAAAGAAAACAAACGAAGAAAGATGTAGACGATCACTCACCCATGATGTTGTGTTATTGTTGGTAGCTGTGAGATGCGATGTGACAATTGACGATGACAATCAGATGGGATGGGATGGTCTGGAATCTGAATCCTCCCGAGTTGAAGGTCTGTCTGGTCTGTCCTGCTTGGTGTCCGTCCAGGCTGTGGATTTAAGAGCGAATGGGCTCTCAGACCTGGGGAAGTGAGTAGCAAATGAACGATAAGTAGGGAGAGGACTAGAGTAATAAGAGATGATAGTATCAGAGGGGATCGAGGGGGGGATAGATACTAATGGGGGGAAAAAGAAAACAACAGGCCGATGACAGGGACGCTGATTGGGACTGTTGAGGTCAAGCAGCGTTCATGCAACTCTTGCCGGTATACAGAGTATCTGCCAGCGATTCAAGATATCTGAATTGTGAAGGAAGATGGATTCTCCCAATACTCAATAGTCAAGACTTTTAACTTTTTGATAGAAGGATCGATTGTTTTGACGAGGAGTGGAAAGAAGCGCTGAGCAGGTGCGGAAGCGGAAAAAGTGGATGAGTCCAATAATGGCCACGCACCTGGGGTTATGTACCTACGGAGTACGCAATAGTCGACACTAGTTTATCCCATGATACTATTGATATTGACTACTCTACTATTCATTTTCAATTCTATGTTCATCAAACTGTCAGGTAATTATGTTGATCCCGAAAGATAATAGCTACACCACGAGAGAGCTACTACTAGTAATGATCACTGTTCTCAGCCTCCTTAACAACCAGCCAACCATCGATCAAATATAATGGCCTACCAAATGTGATATAATTTGGAGTAGTTGACGCTGCAGCATACTGCTGTGGATGACCAGGCCTGATCACCCTATCTTTCTAGATGTATATAGGTGTGTTGTCATATGGAGAATTTCTAACCATGGTCAAACCTGTACTGCTCTTGGACAATGTATATACTGAGACAGCCTTAGGGAAGGAAGAAATATATAGATGAAGTACCCATACAATGCAAGCCCATATACTAGACCACTTCCGTTCAGTCACCATCGACTGAAATGATCCATTATCAGCAGTCAAGATAAAGCATAACACCGTTTCTAATTGCTGCGACCCGGACTGCCTGTTGAATTGGTGAAGAATGAATTCATGACAGGAAGATCAGCTTGGCTCAGCTCAGACCACCGCTTATACCGAGATTCCTTCTCCGGCTGGCCCGACGTTCCATCCTGTTCATCAAGCCACTAGTAACTTTCCCAACTGCACTTTGAGAAAACCACTAACAAGAGGAAACTCCTCGAAAATTACAGTACTCTCTACGATCAGTAGCAATGGCCCAGCCAGTCTCCCTTGCTCGCTGCTCCCGAAGACAAATCAACGCCCTTATCTCGTCCTCTATTACCCTCTCTTCTGGCACCAACCGCTCCTCCTACATCGCCCTGCGAGCCCGCCGTCTATACCAGACTCAACGCTCATCGCGCCGTCTCATCCATCAACAGATCCATTTCTCACGACCGCAGCAATGTATCGCTAAAAGATCCTACCACTCGCAGTACCACCCCGAGCTACCCCCCCACGAATACACAAACTCACAAACCACCATTCTCTCCGCCGCGCTCAACCATGTCCCCAAGCACGGCTTCACACCCGAAGCTCTAACCCTCGGCGCCCGCGACGCAGGCTTCCTCGATGTCTCGGTCCAGCTGCTCCCACGCGGCGAGTTCGATCTCGTCCTTTTCTGGCTGGCGAGTCGGCGCGGCCTTTTGCGAGGGAAAGTCGAGAACGGGTTCTTTGAGAAAATCGAGTCCCAGGGGAAGACGTTGTCTGTCGAGGAGAAGACCAAGTTGCTCATCATGGAGCGCTTGCGGATGAATGCGGAGATTAAACATCAGTGGCAGGGGGTAAGTTCTGCTTTTGTGTCTTGCCATTGCATACATTTGAATGGTGCTGATTATTACTTCTATTTTCCAGGCGCTGGCTCTCATGTCCCTCGCCGGAAATATCCCGCTCTCGCTCTCCGAGCTGCATGCACTGTCCTCTGATATTTTGGATCTTGCTGGAGACGCCTCAGTCGATGCTTCGTGGTATACAAAACGGCTGTCGATCTCGGCCATCTATGCCAGTGCCGAGGTTGTTATGACCCGCGACTCGAGTCCGGATCTCTCCGCTACGCAGGCGTTTGTGGACCGTCGCATCGAGGATAACAAGTATATCGGTGATAAGATTACCGGTATCAAGCAGTGCCTGGGCTTCATGGGTTCCACTGCTGTTGGGTTGGGAAGGAGTTGGGGATTGAAGATCTAGTCTGATGCGGTACAGGCTGCACTGAGATGAGGAATATAGGTGGAGTAGATATTGTATTCATATTCTGATGTAGAGTTCCGGTATTGTATAATATACACCTCCTTTCAGCTGCCTCCGGCGGTAGGACTGTATTTACCGCTACATATTAAGCCTATCTGCAAGCAATCTCGTCGAGCTCTGTAGGTTTCGAATCTCCTCCACACGCTTCTCCAGTCGCGGCAACCACCCATTCTCCCCAAACAACTCCTTCACAGCTGTGCGATTGGGCGCCATATCCCACCACGGATCACGGAGCGAACCCCGATTTTGATCCTCGCGACGCACCTGTTTCCGATGACTTTTGAGGTCCCGCTCCCGCTGATCGGCGATAGCCTTGAGCAGCCCGCAGGTTCGCTCATCCGGCTCCACCCCTGTAGTCTCCATTTCCTTCAGCAACGACACAACACTAGGGAGATCACTGCACCCGCGCCAGTAGAAGTAGATCAGCTCGTTATATAGACCCGTCGAACTCCCCAGCACCGCTGAGGTCCTGCCATGCGACCTGATCGTCGAGCGGAACTGACCGATCAAGGGCGAGCCGGGGAAATGCGAGTTTAGAAGACGGAATGCCACGAGGAGCATCTTCGGGTAGAGTTCTGTGACCACTGCTTCCACGGACACGGATTCAGGAACCTCCAGAGGGCTGTGGGGTGTTGGCTTGCCCCCTGAGCTTGTCGGCGACGTGCCATTGTCTTCCGGGACCCGGCTATCTCCGAGATATCGTAGCATCGAAAATACTCTCTCTTTGCACACTTCCCAGATCCCAGTATCCCCTTTGCCCTCGTCAATCGCCGCACGGAGCGCGCGCTCGATCTTCGCCGACTCCCTTTGCACGGTGAATTGAATAGCCAGCTCGGCAGAGCGAGGAACATCACTGCGCGACTCTGGAGGATTAGAGTCACCCGCTTGCTCCTGAGGCCCCGGCTTCGAAGTGGACGCGGGCTCATCTACCTTCCTCCGGGACTTGCGTTTTGCGGCACCTTCCGTCGAAGCTTCAGAACCCCCCTTTTTCTTCCGGAGGTCCTCAAGCACAGAGTTGAAGATATCGGAGATCTTAGACATCTCGTCTTTGCTCAGCGCCGGCTTCACCGTTTCTTCTGTAGCCGCCTCCGGGTCATCCTTCTCCTCCACACCCATCTGCTCCAGCAGACCACCAAACGCCCTCTTCTCGCTCTCTGTCATCGTGAGTGGCTTTTTTGGTGGTCGTGAGGAGGGTGGTGTCGGTGGTGTCCGAGATTGTGAGACCGTGGCGCCGCGCTTCTTCAGGTAACTTTTCCGGGATCGACGGCCATCGTTGCTCGGGGCCTGGGAGGAAGAATCGGATTTCAAGGGAGGTGTCCCATTTTCAGGGCTCTCCCTATCATGAACAGACTCTTCGCCACTACCTAGGCTTGATTCGGGTGGTGTGAACGTAGTCGATGTTGACTGAAATGATCGGCTCTGTCGGGCATTCCATTTTGCATAGCTCAGCGGTGCAGCGAGTGTCCGGGTCTGGTAGAGGAATGGGACGGGGGAGTTAACGGTTACTTGCGCCAGGCAAATGCGCGAGATGCGTAGCGGCATTGTACACCACGGCTGAGCAGACTAAGGCGTTGAGGCTCGTCAGAAAGTCTGCGAAACTCTGACGTAGACAGTTGAGAAAAGAGTCGGAGAAATTATAAAAAAAAAATAAAAAAAAAACACACGGATACCACTCTAGGTTGACCCGAGATTAAGTAGCGCAAAACTACGCTTATTATACAAAAGACATCGCCAACAGTTATTATTTATTTGTATCCTTTTCCTATGAGTATATTTCCCACATGAAAACAAGAAAGAATAACCGCACTGAATCATTTGTTCTACCTCATTCATCGCATCCCATTATATCACGTGACAGCGCGACATTGCAACACGCGTTTTCCCAGGCAGAAGCGCGGCTTTGGTCTACGACGCAGAAACTGAATCTACACCACTCCTTCGATTGTCAAGGCATTGGTATAGACAGCGGACGCTTAAGCGCTCGCAAGACAGTTACTATCATGGGCGCCGATAATGAGCTCTCCGAATTCGAAAAGCAGCGTCTCGCGAATATCGCGGAGCGTGATGCGCTCCTTAAGAAGCTGACCCAGGACGCCCAGTCGTCCGGCCTCTTCCCACCCAAATTAGCGAGAAGCTCACCAGGGGGTCAAACGAAGCCGAAGAAGAAGCCTCCGCCGAAGAAGGTCAAGAAGGAAGATGAGGACCCAGTACCGCGGCGTATGTCCTCGCGGTTGAGAGGGCTCGCGGCGGATAGCGAGGTTGCGAAACGCAAGGCGGAGGAGCAGTACGAGGCTGCGCAGCAGGCGGAGCGTGCGAAGAGAGTGCGCAAGTCGGATGCGTTCTCTTTCAGTGAGATGCTTGTGTCGGGGCAGAAGCTCAGCGGTGATAGTCTAATCGGGGTGGACGTGGTGACGAAGGGAGTTGCGATGCCGTATCAGCGGACTTTTGGTGATGAGGATATCAAGAAGACGACAGATAAGGAGCTGAAGGCGCTGAGGGAGGAAATGAGCGGGTTGCGGCTGTGGGGGGCATGGGAACCTAATCGTGCGTTGGCCTCCTGTGTGAACTGCGACATGCTGTGGCTAGAAATATTAACATGACCGTATCACAGGCATCAAGCTCACCCCCGAACGAGTCTACACGATGACCTTCCACCCATCAGAAGCCAAGCCCTTGATCTTCGCCGGAGACAAGATGGGCAACCTCGGTGTCCTAGACGCCTCGCAAGAGAAGCCAATCTCAGCCGTCAAGCAGGAAGACGACGAAGACGCAGAGGACGACGACCCAGATCCAGTCCTGACCACTCTCAAACCACACACACGAACCATCAGCTCCATGCACGTCCACCCCTCCAAGCCAACCCACCTCTACAGCGCCAGCTACGATAGCTCCATCCGCGAGCTGGACCTGGAAAAGACCACCTCTGTCGAAAAATACGCTCCAGAGTCAACCTCAGACGACATCCCCATATCCGGCATTGACATGGCAGCCGATGACCCCAACACCCTCTACTGGACAACCCTAGACGGCGCCTTCGGCCGCTACGACACCCGCGCCTCGCGCAGAAGCGCCGTAGCCACCTGGCAACTCTCCGAGAAGAAAATCGGCGGCTTCTCGCTCTTCCCAACCCACCCGCACTACTTCGCAACCGCCTCTCTCGACCGCACCATGCGTCTCTGGGATATACGCAAACTCTCCCACGATGAACCTGTCCCGGTAGGCGAGCACGTCAGCCGGCTGTCGGTCTCCCACGCCGCATTCAACAGCGCAGGCCAGATCGCGACATCCTCCTACGACGACACGCTCAAGATCTACGATTTTGGATCCAAGAGCATCGCAACCTGGAAACCAGGGCACACACTCTCAGACGCCGAAATGAAACCCGACACTGTCGTCCGCCACAATTGCCAGACAGGACGATGGGTGACCATGTAATTCTTTCCCCGTCCTACCACCTTCAAGCCCTTTCATTGCAAAAACTAACACAAGATGTCTCGCAGCCTCCGTCCCCAGTGGCAAGCAAACCCGCAATCCCCTATCCAGCGCTTCTGCATCGGAAACATGAACCGTTTCGTCGATGTGTACAGTAGCTCCGGTGACCAGCTCGCTCAGTTAGGAGGCGACGGTATCACCGCCGTTCCTGCTGTGGCGGTCTTCCACCGCAGCATGAACTGGATCGCAGGCGGTACTGCCAGCGGTAAGATATGTCTGTGGATGTGAGGTCACTTCGGAAGATGGCGACGGACCGATGTAGCCGTTGCGCATAATAGTTTGGCATTGTAGTTTAGGCTTTTTGCGTGGCCGTGCTTTAAGGTGTATATCTACTTGCAAGTATCTCCTTGATAAGCGTATCTGAGCGATGGGAGTTGAACATGATTCAATCTCGAAAGACAAATTGATCCCTTCACTCTTCTACAATCCATACACTACATTGTTCGAAATCTATTACCTGGGTCAACACAGACCGTCGGGTCGAGCCATGCAAGGCAGAAGGAACTAATGGATGGATAGTAGTTATTTCATCTATGCAAAGGCCAAATGTTATGTACACAAAGGAACACGAACTGTTTTTGGACCATGAAAAAGTTCAGCGAAATCCTTCCGTCCATAGCGGCGTGTACGAGACGAAAGGCCATGCTGACATTTTCCAGCCAGAAAAGCAGCTATCAAAGCAGGGTATCAACACCGTGACAAATGCTATTCAAGGAGAATGAGCAGGGTAGAAAGGAAGAGAAATCCAAGAAGGGGCAGAACGTCAAATCATCAACACATGGGATCAATCGCCGGAATGAGGTAGAATATACACCAGATGATGCAAAATTTTGCTCACAGGAGGCCTTCCTTGTTATACAACAGAAAGTCTTCTCTCAACTGCATTTTCCCTCTAGGAGTCATACATGTCCCGTTCATTATGGAGGACGAGAAGTCTCGCTCCGGGTATAACAAAGAGCAGGCTGAGAGTGCGAGCCAGGCTTGATATGATATCAGCCGATTAACACTGGAAAAATATCATGCTCTATATTTAGATCATGACCGTTTAACGCGTCGGATATGATCTGACCAGGAAGTAGATAGGCTCGTAGAGACTCGTACGTCAAAACTCGTTCCGTAGTTCTTCGCGCGAGTGTTGTTGAGTACTTTCACGGTCTTTGGCCTTGCGTCTTGACGAGGCCGGTACAAAGTCAAAGAACCGATACTTGCTTGACGTCTCTTTCGTCATGCTAGATCTGCGCGCCTTGGAAGGGTCAGAATATTCAAGAGAGTAGGTGGAAGAGTTCTTTGAGCTGCCGGTGCTGTCTCGAGTGTCCGACCAGCGGGGCATGGAAAAGGGCACACGACTCTGGTCCCAGGTAGCTGACGAAGAGCTAGGAGGAGTCTCCTCCTCAGCGTCTGGACCATAATCTGTGGACCGGCGAGGCAGCGAAGGCCGTGAAGCGAAGTAGCCAATCGAGTTCCTGTGACTGCCAGGAACGGATGCTGGCGTTGCAATCGCCGTTTCTGTCGCCGGTGTCGTCGGCTTGGAGCTGTCTCCATAGAAAGTCGCTGATCGTTCCATGGAATCCACCAGTTCCTCCCATTTGACTTCGAGATTGCCATTCGGGCGTTCTGCCTGTTCCGCTTTACTAAGGCACTCTTTGGTACGTTGGTGGAGACGAAGCGCCATCTCGTGGAACTTTTCAAGGGCCGGATCGACCTCTTCCAGCTCAGCAAGCCTTCCCGGGGCTGCTTCAAGCCAGATCCTTATCAAGTTCGCGAAGCTCCTTGCGTGGTCAATCAAGAACGGGAGACTAGGGAAGCCCTCGCGAGAGGTAGGGGGCAGCCGGTTAAGAATTTGAATCGGCGTCGCATAAGATGGCGTGACAATAGGGGTAGGACGGTCAGCAGGAATCGCGCAAATCGAGTCAACGAACTGCTTGAATTCGGCCCGGTTGCCAAGCAAGAACTTGTTCATCGGTTCCATCCACGGCTCTTTACTACCAAACGTCGTCATGTTCGCAAGGCCTTGCAAGGCTTTGGCGATCAATGTCAACGTTCGTTGAGCACGAGGGCGAGGGTGATCTGCTAGGATTAGCGGGAAAGAACAAAAGTAAGAGAAACGGAGAGACAAGGCCTCTTACCTTTCAACAATCCAAAGAGTTTTGGATTCAGGATTGCTGGACAGAAGAATCGCAGGAACAGGAAACCTGAGACGCTACTGTATGTCACCGTTCGCAGGAAGTCGCCGTAGCGGTCTTCTGCACAAGCTCTGATATGCCTAAATATGAGTCTCAACTCTGCAGGACAGCGAGAAGCGGAGCCAGCAATTGACTTCCAAACACTTGTGGTAAGCGAGACGAGGGTCCTCCAGTTGCGTTCCAGGTCGTCTGAACGATGGACTCGCGAAGGGTCAACTTCACATTCAGGATCGCTCTCGTCAATCTCGCGCAGCCGTTCTCCGATGGTCTCTTCAAGGTATTCCTTCCCGAGCCGACGCATATGCAAGTCCAGCGCCTTGGTGAGAAGGGAGTTCCCCCGGAACAGAAGATTCGCCTCCACGGTCGCCGTTCGGCCCATGTCCCTGACAAGGACTTCTCGGTCCTGACCTGATTCCCTTGAGTCATTTGAATGGATTCTTGTAGTATACCTGAGTCTATTCGCAGTCGAGTCTTTGTGAACGCCATCGATCTCGTCTTCAACCAGAGCGGAAATCCATTCGACCGTCTGCCCCGAGACTTGATAAATATTGAGTAGAGCCTCTGAGAGTTGGTTGAGTTCGGAGGAAATGATCTGAGCCATGTTTATTGTAAGCCCATTGGTAAAGGCATGCAGGATCTCGGACATGGGCGTGTATTCATGCGACATCAGAACGACCGTCTCTTCCATCCGAGCTCTCATCAGCATCTCGCCAACCGACTGATCCCGTTCATCCAATATGGTCCACCACTTCTCGGTTTCTACGCCAGACTCCAAGTCATCCAACCGTATCTCCACCCGTCCGTATGTGGCATCATGTGACGATATCTCCACATCATCCAAAGCATGCAGGGAATTTGCATCCTGGTGCAGAGCATACGAACCGTGGGCAATGAGCGTCCAGTCTTTCTGGGTCGGGTTGAGAGTTTTGACGAGGACGGAAACCTGCGAAAGGACAGGGGGGAGATCATTGAAAGTGAAATCTTCGCGCCAAAAAGGGTTGGACGTGCGGAATTTGACGGCTGTCTTCGCTCGAATTTCGCCGTCGAGAAGAACTTCCGTGTAGTAGTCGCTGACAGCGGGCGCCGGTGCCGGGTTGCTGTGAGACCTTGATGGCTTCCGGCTCCTCGGCGTCTCCTCACTTGGCCTGTCACGTTGCAGCTTTGCTTCTGTCACTCTGACCGAGAGCATCCTTTCGATTCGAAACATGTCTCTTGTGGGTGGCGAGCTCGTATCACCTGACCCTGCTGTATTTGTCGAGTTCTCCTCGACAGGCAGTTCGGGACCGTAGAGTTCGGGAATGGTAAAAGCGCGCAAGAGAACGAACCAGACCTCAAAGAGCACTCGACTTTCTAGCGCAAGATAGACCGGTCGGGTCAACCCGGACGCAGAATGCGCCGCATACTGAGGATAGATGGCAATGCAGAATTCGTCCTCAAGAACAGACTCGTTCAATTGCTGCACCGCACAACGAGATAATTGAGACAATTGAATGCAAGTGACTAAAGTGATGTCTGTTTCTGTGAATAGTTTGAAAGCACCATTCTCTTGCAGCGTGCAGCTGACTTTCTGCCATGACGAAGATAGCGCCCTTTGCTGGCGATAGGTCGAAACACGATGGCCGGAATTGGGACGGGGACCGGACGTACTCGGTCTGTCCCACAGGAGCATCTTACCGACCTTGATAATGGCCGCGTCTTTCTGAACGGTGCTCTCAGAATTTCGCCGACGGTCCGCAAGGCGACGTTCTCCGATCGCTACCGACTGAGGTTTCGTCATCTTGTTCTGCACGCCTTTCGGTCGAATCGGCTGCCAACACAGTAAGGCGGCCAGCCAGGAGTCGAATGTTTCACTGACGTGGGGTCTCAGTTCGATGCCGAGACCTGAGGTGAAAGTGGAGACTTTGAGATAGTTCATTCCAGATTCTGGATCGACAAGAGAGCGAACCTGACATCCACGCAGGTCCGGAATCAATGTCTTCGCAAGTGCAGGTTCTCCCTTGGCTTGATATATTAGACTGCCTGTTGCAACATTGATAGCGCAGTAGCCTGACGTCCAGGCTGTGGTGGAAGATGTCCGAAATGAAAGAATACCATGCATTCTTCCACACGTCGTTTTCATGAGCTGAAGTATTTTGGAAGCATCGCTGCTTGACAAGGCTGTCGAGGACGGGTTCGTAGTAACGGTGGTGATTACGTTTGAACTACCAAGATTTCGACTCAAACGATGACGACCAAGTGTCTGGCTGAAATATGGAGCCGGTTGTATTGATGGGAAACCAATGGAGCTCGCTTGGTCTTCAGAGGCCTTGGGCGGGGGAGAAGCGGTGTTGATGGAACCAAGGCGATTTCGAGTCCGTGTGAGAAAGGAATTGGAGGAGATTTCGCTGCGCTGGTCGTCCAAGGTCGTGGTGCGGGACCGCGCCCGCTGGCTTCGTAATTCCACCTGGCCCTCATCCTCGTCTCCCGCTGAATGATAGGCTTGAAAATCGCGACGAGATTCATGATCGGGCGCTCTTGTTCTGTATGCGGCACGAGGTGATGGGGCAGCACTTCCAGACATATATTCAGCTTCCGACAGAGGGGAATTATTGCCGGTCTCGGAGGAGGGGTCTGGCGTCACCGTCCGGATGCTCGTCTCTCTAAAGCTATCGGGGTAGACCATTCCATGACGGTCTTTGGAGGATGACTTCTTGCTGGGACGCCGTTCCACTGGGCGACTGTAGATGCTGTGGTGGGCAGAGGTCCGCTTGAACCCGTTTGAATTCGAACTTTCCGATTCCATCTTGCCAGCGGCACACGATGGAAACGGTGACAGCGGTGCACAGACGAGGTCGCTAGGAAACGTATAATACGCAGATCAGGGCCAGCACAAAACCACGCGAAACGCACCCACAAGTAGACGCACACCTCGACGTCTTCGCTTTCAGAGTGTTACCTTGCAGCACACTGAAACCAAATGACGCTGCGCAACCGTCCTCGAACAATTGAGGGCCTTTGTCGTCCAATGGGTCGCTAAGTGAACGCATGGAGTCCAAGCGAAAGATACTGAGTATAGTCGTACATTCGGTTTGAAGACGGAGGGGCGCGTTGAGATAGCAGCGTTGGGCAATCGAGCGACAAAGCGAAAGGGCCGCAATCCACGAAATGTCGGTTCAGGGGAGAGGGGGGTTTGCGCGGGCGGCAGAATAAAAAGTGTGGAAGAGCTGAAGAAATGGCTGAGAGGTATGGCAAATAACCAGACCTTCAACAACGACGGGTTTATCGTCACAAAGTCACTGCTAGAAGAACCATGATCGGTAGGTTAGCCCGGCAAAGGTGGTGTGGGAAAAGGGAAAGTCTGGAGAAACGGTCCGTTGGTACGAGGCCATTGGGGAGGCCGACTGGCCGTGTGCTGGACTGGAGCAATAACGTGATATCATTGGATGTAGAGGGAATTAGGTAGTACCTACCTAGTAGTACCCAGGTAGTAGCTAGGTTGGACGGATCATCCATTTGGGAAAAGAAAGACACTCTTTCATCAGCCTGCTTTTTATTTAAAGGCTTCTTTTTCTTTGTTTGTAAGAGCGACAGTGAAAAGGGAAGTATCAATGGATTGGTAAGAAAGGACTTTGTACTGTTGCAGATCCCGCTGAAATACACAGGATGCCCAGAAACCCAAGTCGGGCGAGTCGTGGTGGTGCGTGAGTCCTAAGCGGGAGGCGGTGTCGAATGGAGGCAAGGTAAGTGGTTCCCGGCTATCCCAGCCTGGAGCGGGACGGACAGAGGGGAGTTTGGGAATTCGGATGACTCCCAAAGACAATAATATGATGAATATTAATATTAATATTAATATCGATAATAATGGCTTGGACGATTGACTTCTTGGTACTTCAATCTCTATCGCACCAATTATCCCCTGGATGGAGCACTGTTATTCGCGGGAGACCAGCTTAGTCTTCTGTTCTTTGGGCCTCTCAGGTGCAGACGCCGAAGCCCTGAAGGGAAAGGATGACGATGATGAGGATAGCTGACAAAGGACCCTTACCACTGATTTTGTCTTCTTCTCGTCTTTTCTCTATGGTGTCGTGCTGAGAATATGCTTACTACCCGGGCCTAGGATATTTCTTTGAGCACTATCCTAAAGATAACGGGAAGCTTCCTAAGGGTACGCTCGGGAGAGGGTCGGCCACCTTCATAATCCTCCTTGGTGATATGGAACTTGCTAAAAGTTACCTACATATCTTGTCTACAATATCAAGCACCTATTATTGGACTACCGATTCATCGCAGCATGAATCATCTTCTTCATTGAGATGAATGGGCGAATCACGTTGTCAGGGACTATCTCGGCAACCAATAAGTCAGAAGGCTTAATTTGTAATCCATGGTCTCATACATCGACTTATTTTCATCATTGCTAGATACTATAGGTCGCCCTTGTGGCGGCTCTGAAACGGTACCTAGAAGAAGAACTGTAGAAGTCATCGACTATCTAAAAGTATAGCCGACAGTCGATGGGCCTTACCAGTCAGGGCCCAATGCCCCTCAACCTGGGATTTTCTTTCGACCAATGATAAGGTAAGCCATTGTGAGTCCGGAGTAAGGTACCCCCAAGCATCTACGCCATCCAGTAATCACTAGTCCTAGTCCATAGACTCGATTCTGTACGTGGGGGTAAGAATCGAAACTAAAAGGCCCATGCCGAGACAAGGACATTGTAGCTTGGGGCTCAAGATTCTAGGATGCATCTAGGCCATCGTAACTCGGCAGATGCTTAGGCATCTCATAGTGTTTCACCTCTGTACTATATCCACATATAGAGGTACCGACCGCTACCTAGAAAAGTCGCTGACTCGCACCAGGAAATGAGTATCACCAGATTAAGCTTCTTCGTATACCTTTATCACTCTTCTTACTTTTGCATACCAGGAACTCAAGTGGAAACGGGAGAAAAGAAATCAAGGTACGGATTAGTAGAGCAAACTGCAGACGTCCAGACAGTCCAATCGTTGGATCGGAAGGTGGGTGAGGTCTAAGTTATTCTGCGAGGGTGGAGCTCAGGAGAGTCAAAATCAGCACTTCCGTCTGACTGAGTTGGAACTGTTTCCAGACTGATAACCTTCCTGCGATAAGGCCCCTCAACGCATGTATATAGAGGGGACGGAAAAGGGAGACAGCGCATAGTTAGCTGTCTCTCACAAATGAGGCAATACCCACGATATGGTCATCTTCCCAGCATCTAGGCCTGCCTCTTTCCAGACTTGCGTACGCAAGCAAGCAGCCAAAGAAACTGCACCCCGCACAAACCATACATGTCTAGAGAGGTACCTAGGTAGACAAAAGCCTTCATTTAAGCCATCGGACCTGCCGTGGCCAATCAACGGCCTTATTACTGTGTCGTTTCCCACCTTTGCCTGACTCGTGTCGTCAGGAAAAAAGGAGATTGCTGAGTCATTCTAAGTAGAATCACGTGTCAATCGTTTCCCCGATCGGTTATCACCTGACCTGTGTAGTAGCCTCAGGCATTCTTGATAGCATGCGATGATCCTTACCGCCTGCATCATAGGTACCTTATCATGAGGGTTGACTGGTCATCAGGTCGACCGGCACGCATGGTCAAACGACCTTCGTGGAAAAGACAGTCCTAATATTCCTACAAGTCTCTACACAAGCTGCAGATAGGAGCTTGTTGGACTTCTGCACTACTCATTTTGATACCGAGAAGCTTTCCGATTTGCCTGTTTACCGTTCTTTGTGCAGCAGACGCGCCTGAGATTGCTTCTCAAATGGCCCGTGACTGATATGGGCTCTCAGCTAACAAGTCGCTGCCATGCGCTGAACTTACAGAAGATTTAAGCATCTGCCTTTTCAATTCCATGTCTACGCTTTTAGGATCAAGATGATGACATCGAATATCTTATCCCGTTTCCTTCCTCCGAACGGCTCACCGTCTGTATACGAGACTATTCGACATCACGATGCGACATCAGATTCATCGGATGTGGAGGAGCGCGCGGGATTAACTCTGGAGGATGGTTCTGGAGAACATTATAGTGATCGTGAACTTGAGGACGCAATGGCCGACGCCGAGCGGAGTAGGCTGCTGGACCCGGATGATGCCTTCATAAGTAGGAAGAGCCCTCGGAAAGCTTCTGTTGCGGGGCCGACCAAGTCAAATTCTCGTCATCGCCAGTCTAGCCGTCCGCGATGGGCACATGCTGCCTCACCAGGTCACGACTTCGAGGATGGCGATGATGATGTTCCAGCTTCCCTTCTCGTAGAAGGCCATCAAGATGATGACGATCTTAAATCTCGGTTGCCGCCACCTCCTACTTCCCACCTCACTTCCGACGATAGACAAACCTCTCTTCCCGGACCTTCAACCCGCGGTGATCGAGCTCGCTGGAGAGCAGCGAGAGAACAACAGCCGCTACACCATGCCGATCGAAGGCGCGCCCCTGGTGTACGCTGGTCGTTAGGGCAGCCCAACCTGAACACGGTGGATCCGAAAGAGAAAGCAATGTGGATGTGGGCAAATGTTGAAAATTTGGACAACTTTCTAAAGGATGTTTACACGTATTTCCTCGGAAACGGGATATGGTCCATTCTGTTGAACCGAGTTCTGAGCCTGTTGTAAGTCGCTACGTGCTCTCACTCTCACCTGGGTATGTTACGCATTCTGACAAAGGGCCTGTGCCGTTATAGAACATTTGCATTCGTTATAGGATTCAGCACATTTCTCACAAATTGCATCGACTACCACAAGGTTCGCGGGAGCAAGACGTTGAACGATATCTTGATCGAGCAATGTACCACCAAGATGTCACTATCGTCCACCTTTCTACTCTGGTTACTCACGCTGTTCTGGATTGGGAAAGCCTTCCAGTGCTTGTTGGATATCAGAAGGCTGAAACACATGCATGACTTCTACTTTTACTTGCTTGGAGTCTCTGATACCGACATCCAAACTATATCATGGCAAGAGATTGTCAGTCGACTCATGACCCTCAGGGACGCCAATCCCGCGACGGCCGGTGCTGTGTCTGCGAGACACCGTAAATTCATGGGCAGTCAGTCTAAACAGCGAATGGATGCGCACGACATTGCCAATCGACTGATGCGCAAGGAAAATTATCTTATCGCCTTGTTCAACAAAGACATATTGGACTTGACGCTTCCCGTCCCGTTTCTCAGAAACAAGCAATTGTTTTCTCAGACCTTGGAGTGGAATATCAACCTATGTATAATGGACTATGTCTTTAACGAACAAGGCCAAGTTCGGACTCTGTTCTTGAAGGACACTCATCGAAAGGCGCTGAGCGAGGGCCTGCGACGACGATTTATCTTCGCCGGCATTATGAATATATTCGTGGCGCCGTTTATTGTCGTCTATTTTATGATGCATTATTTCTTTCGTTATTTTAACGAGTACAAGAAGAATCCTTCTCAGATCGGCTCACGCCAATATACCCCGCTGGCGGAGTGGAAATTTCGCGAATTTAATGAACTCTGGCACCTCTTCGAACGCCGAATCAATATGTCCTATCCTTTTGCTAGCCGCTATGTGGACCAATTCCCCAAAGATAAAACGGTGCAGGTCGCAGGTTTCGTGGCGTTTGTGTCGGGCGCACTTGCATCTGTATTGGCTCTGGCATCGATCGTGGACCCGGAACTGTTTTTGGGATTCGAAATCACGCATGACCGGACTGTTCTCTTCTACCTTGGAGTGTTTGGGTCTGTCTGGGCTGTTGCCAGAGGCCTCGTCCCGGAAGAGACAACTGTCTTTGATCCTGAATATGCTCTACTTGAAGTGATCAACTATACCCATTATGCTCCGAGTCATTGGAAAGGGCGATTGCATAGTGACGAAGTCCGGAGGGAGTTCGCGGAGCTTTACCAGATGAAAATCGTGATCTTCCTGGAGGAGATCCTTAGCATGATATTTACACCTTTTATTCTCTGGTTTAGCTTACCCAAATGCAGCGATCGTCTCATCGACTTCTTTCGGGAGTTCACCGTTCATGTGGATGGAATGGGGTACCTTTGTTCATTTGCAGTATTCGATTTTAAGAAGGGAACCAATGTGATCAACCAGGAAAATCGACGAGACCCGGCGAGGCAAGATCTCCGAGCCGACTATTTCTCTACCAAAGATGGCAAAATGTTGGCCTCATACTATGGATTCTTGGACAACTATGGTGCCAATCATCGCGGCAGCCATCCTGCTACTAGACGACAATTTCATCCGCCCCCTGCCTTTCCTACTCTTGGATCACCACCAGCGGGCGAGATGGGAACTATTGGCGACCGGCTCGATCAGACCCAGACTCGGCACGGTTCGGCAGGCCCTTTCATGGGCCAGCAATCCGTGTTTGGGCCGTCTCGTTACGGTCCGATCGGTCTAGGTGACCATGCATCTCCGGCTCCTTCAATACTCCTGGATCCGCATCACCAGCCATCAACTTCAGGGTTCCGAGGAACGAGCCGCGCAGCAGCAGCCTTTCCACGGTACAGATCATCGCGGGCGCACCCTCCTATATCAGGGACAATAGCGGATGGCGATGAGTCACCGGTAGCTACGGGACGCAACGACCCGTCAAGACCAGCCCCTAATGCTGCTGGAGCATCAAGTGCAGGTGGTGTAGGCACTAGCGACAGCAACCTGGGGGACTCGTGGCGGATGAACTTGGCGGAAGACGTGGATGATGACAACACAGAGGGCGGGGAGAATGTTGATGCTATTGCTGGGGGTGCCGGTGTTTTGGGCTTGATCCAACAATTTCAGAGGGTAAACAAGGACAGTCGAGGACGCACACCGGTTGGTTTATAGACATTTGCATGCAACTTGAGACAGGGTAGAATTTATCAATCCTAGCGATATTCTTCCAGCATCGTAGATTTATCTGGCTGGATGGCTTGCAAAGAGGTCCGTCTGTACTACTGCATAGATGACACACGCATGAATGTGCAGGTTCTAAAGTAAATACTTTTATATGAAAAAGTACCAAGTATGAGCAATACTGGCATCGATCATCAGCCACCCAGTATTATTCGGTCAGTCATCAATTGTTCAAGAAGTAGACTACTCCATAGATACTCCGTACACAGACGTGTCTCTTGGACTAGATGACTGATACCTAGGTATCCACAGAGACACCCCTTGTCATGGTTCAATGTAGATTACCCCTGGATAAAAATAGAAATAGATGGACCATGAAGGGCTGAAGGACCCATCAGTCTGGCAATGATCATTTGGGGATTGCGTATCCACAGGAAGCTGCAAATCTATCGGAATACAGCTTCGTTTGTAGTCTAGAGATGAATTGTGTAATCACACTCTGTAAGCGTCCAGAGGATGCGATGGACTTGATTGTTTTCATGTACCATATCTACATAGTATATTGATGTCTGCAGACTGGGACCATCCCAGTCGTGGATAGACGTAAAAGGCTGTGATCATCGGATCTGGACCATCCATTTGGGCAGCATCCACGGGCTAATCTCGCCCATTCCACTCAGTCGAAAAGTCTGGACTCCGACCGCTGATCTTTTGCGATGTTGATCCGGGGTCCTCGCGACATGAGATATCATATCACGGACACAGAAAGGCGTCCAAGGGTAGATGTTGGGGGCGAGGGAAAGCATCAAAGAAGAACTACAGTTTGATCCATAATCGTCTACGAATACTGGAATAGATCAGATAGTCCGAGAATTGGACATCATCTTTTCTTCAGATTTCCGTCAACCTAGTGTGTCTGACTTTTGCCCTATATGTTGGCGTTTCTTGGCTGCAACATCCGTTGGTTTCGCTTCTTTTCCACCCCCCTTGCTTCCACTAAGCAGATAGTCTAGTCTAGCCTATCAATTTCTTGATCCTTAGGCGAGAGCTGATATCCGAAGGATTGTCATGACATTAATTGATGTGATATGATCACTTCGACCGTTCAACCCCGAGACAGCCTGCTTACGGTTTCTATTCTGCTGTTCGGCCTCAGAGAGGAGTAGAATGAGTGACCTTTACGGCTCGGTCCCTCCAGCCTCTCGTTCAGTTTGTTGATTTGTTTATTCTTGTGAATTTCCTTTTTCTTGTGGCTCCAAGGTCTTTCCGTGGTGTCTCGTGATCGCATCATTATTCCTGTCACTCTTTTATTCCTCTTGTTGAGATTTTGATTTTTCTTATCTTCGTTGCGTCGCCTCACCGTCGCTATCAGTTGCCTGCCATGTTTCGAGCCCGTCGCTATCGAGTCTCACTGGTTTTCGCAGTCATCTTCGTGCTGATCTTCGTTCATTTCTCCCGATCCCGCGATACATCTGCGAGTACTGTGAGCATCCCCGCGCCTGCCGATCAGCCTAAGTCGTACCCTCAGAGACCACCCCCTGTTGCTCCCGACAACAAAGAACCCATCGCACCCGAATCTTCCTCCTCCCATCAGCCCACCTCCGAGTCAGTTTCTACCCCTGCTCAGCAAGTCGAGAAGCCCGCTACTCCCGACTCAAAACCTCCGCAGGATCTAGCGTCCGATGCGCATGGGCAAGCGTCGTCCAAAGATGGTTCGGCCGCCGGTCAAACCACAACATCATCCAGTGACAATGGATCTGCCAAGGGAGACGGTTTCGAAGTTCCCCCGTACCAATTGGACTATCACGGCCACGCACGGGTGGAGGTGGACCTTCTGGAAACGAATCGACCTACCGTGCACTGGAAGCAGGTGCAGGAACATTATCCTCTGGCGCCTGAAAACCTCATCAAAATGCCGACCGGTAAATCCAAGGCACTGCCGAGAGTGCAGGCTGTCTTTAGAGACGAGACGACCTCGGACAAGATACAGCGGGTGCAGCGGTTGTCGACCATCAAGGCGGCCTTTGAACATGCCTGGAATGGATACAAGACTTCTGCGATGGGACATGACGAGATCAAACCTCTGCGAGGTGGGTTCAGAGACCCGTTCATGGGATGGGCAGCCACGCTTGTGGATTCCTTGGATACGCTTTGGATCATGGACCTTAAGGACGAGTTCGCCATTGCCGTTGATCAGGTGAAGAAGATCGACTTCACAACTAGCAAGAGGGACGAGATTCCTGTATTTGAAACGGTCATTCGCTATCTTGGAGGATTACTTGGCGCTTATGATATTTCGGGTCACAAGTACGACGTACTCCTGGAGAAAGCCGTTGAGCTGGCGGACATCGTGATGGGTGCGTTCGATACGCCTAATCGCATGCCGACCATGTTCTACAAATGGGCACCGTAAGATCTCACTTTGTTGGTTGTCTGAGTATATTGAAGGACTGACAGGTGAAATGACAGGCACGATGCCGCTAAACCTCATATTGCTGATTTTGATACGACCCTTGCGGAAATAGGCTCGCTCTCTGTCGAGTTCACTCGACTGGCACAATTGACCAAGCAAGACAAGTACTACGACGCCATTGCACGGATCACCAACGCGCTCGAGAATCTGCAGGGTCAAACCATGCTCCCTGGTCTGTGGCCGCTCAAAATCGATGCTTCTGGTTGTAGGACCGCCGCCTCACAGCTTAATTACGAGGTCCCTCGCAATGGTGGGGTTGACACCGAGCCGTCTGCCTTATCGCCTACACCTGTGCTTACGCCCGTATTCTCCTCTCCATCTCCCTCCGCATCGTCTTCGGCGTCTTCTTCCACCCCTCCTGTACCTTCCTCCAGGCATCCACCTCCCCCCGCGCAAAACGAACGGCCGTTGCCTACAGACGCACAGAGCTACGCCAAATTGTTTGATCGGCGCGATGGTGGTAGCTTACATATCGACGCGGAGCCGGCGAACTATGACGCCCCGAATGAAGGCGCGAATTCTGCAGTTTCCGGTAGCTCCGGTGATAAGGCCTGCACAGGAGGTCTCGCCGCGCCGCCTTCCTCGAAACACAAGTTCGGGCTCGGGGCCCGCGGCGATTCAACCTATGAATACCTTCCCAAGGAGTACATGCTCTTGGGCGGTCTCAACGAGCAATACCCCGCAATGTACAAGAAAGCCATGAATGCAACACGCGAACATCTCCTCTTTCAGCCCATGGTCAAAGACGAGCGTGATATCCGATTCTTGAGCACCATGACCCTGACGCACCCCATAGCGGACCAGGTCCCTGACAGTGTCTCTGTGACGTACGAGGGAACTCATCTGGGCTGCTTTGCGGGTGGCATGTTTGCTCTTGGTGCTAAACTATTTGGTATTGAAGGGGATCTGGACCTCGCTGCTAAACTGACCAATGCGTGCGTTTGGGCTTATGGGGTCACCAAAACGGGCATCATGCCCGAACACTTCTTCCTCGTTCCCTGCAAAAAGGGCGAGCCGTGTGTCTGGAACGAGACCGAGTACTGGAATTCACTCGATCCTAACAGAGAACAGCGGATCGCGGACGCAGAAAAAGCCATCGAGCAGAAATCGAAAGAGAGCGACTCGACTAAGCAATCTACTACAAACAGTATTCGTAGGCGTGACTCATCTGGAAAATGGCACGTCATCGCCGATTCGGCAAATACGGACGACCTGATCAACCATGACGAAGATGATGTCAAGAAGCAAGATGCAAAGGATAAAGCTGTCCCTCATGAAGTATTTGTCACCCAGCGAATCATGAACGAACGCCTACCGCCAGGCGTTACTCGCATTCTGAACCGCGCATACCTCCTTCGTCCGGAGGCCATCGAGTCCGTATTCTACATGTTCCGCATAACAGGCGACAACTACTGGCGAGAAAAGGGTTGGGAGATGTTCCAAGCTGTGTCCAAGTACACCCGCACCGAAATCGCGCATTCTGCTATCAACGATGTCACCCTTGAAAAGTCCAAGATGCGGGACACCATGGAGTCATTCTGGCTTGCGGAGACGCTGAAATACTTCTATCTTCTCTTTGCCGACCCGAGCGTGGTCAGTCTTGACGACTATGTTCTGTAAGTACTCGCCAGCATCTCTTGCTAGAAGCAAAACTGACTTTTCTCGCAGCAACACCGAAGCTCATCCTTTGAAACGTCCGGCCTATTAACGGCCGTTCCTTTTTTTCCTTTTAGGGTATATATTTCCCTTCATATGAATTCTTTTGTTGATGTAGAAGTATTGATACCATCCCCCAAGTACATGACATTTTCTTTCCAGTGGCTGGCTTGTCACGCCTCGTTATGTTTTCCTCTTCGTCCATTACCTTTACTGCACCCATTTAATGTTTGACTTAATGTGTACATATATGGCTGGAAGACTGCCAAATGAAAGCGTTCACGAATCATAATGAGCATGGTGGCTCTGATACTCGATCTACGAGGAAAGCATTGAGGAAATGACAATTGAAATAGTCGCAATGAGGACCTCTGAAGGGGAAACCTTCTCGTCAAAAATTGTACATCGTATGATATCCTGCGCTCTGCATACTATGAAGTACAGTAAAGCACTCTGGCAAAAGATAGTGGTGGATCGCCGCAAATCCCCCGCCGCCCGCCTTGTTCGCTTTGCCTTGGCCACATTCGTCGTCATCAACATTATTGCTCGGTACCCCAGTTTTCCCTCGTGGTTTCCAGCCTCCTCGCACGGAGCAGCCCTCCCAACCAGAGGTTTCCGGGCACGAGACGGGATGAGTGCAGAGAGACGACTAGTCCGACGACGACGACGATCGAGCTGTGGGAAATGGAGTTTGAGGTCTCCCTGGAGAACGAGCAGCAGTTCTGGGACGGTGAGTTTGTGTGTTTGGCTGGTTGCTCCATAACCAGAGATTCTACCAATTTCCTCATGCTTGACTTTGTTCTCCTTATTTCAGGGAGTTGTTCAGTCGTATCTAACATGTTTGTTTGGTAGAACTCCAAGAGATTGTTTCCACTCCTTGCAGCACCGAAGACCTCATCGATAATGCGCTCCGGTCATATTTGAGTTTTGCTACGAAGTACAAAGGTGCGAGATTGTTCTTTGATCTTGATGACAGCATGGATTGGAAACGAGCTTCCATGTTTTCTCCAATCTGACGGAGGGCTGACTTGACTTTGTCAATCGCAGATGAATATCTCAACTCGCCGTTCGAGGTCTCGCGCTGCTCGTATAAATTACTCGCATCGAGTATCTTTACCGCCCATGCCGACTACGTTCGAAGACAGATGATATATGGCTTATTGCAGGTATGCGCTGGATGACTTCCATCTTTCCAAGGGCTTTGCTCGCTTTGTTCTGGCTTGCAATTGGGCCCGCTGACGGTTTACGACGGTTTACAGGAGGATGATCCGGACACGCTACATCTGATCGTTTCCTTCCTTCTGTTCGATGGCCGCCAGCATGAGGAGTCCTTTCGGATGATGAACGAGGAGGGTTCCTTCCCGCGATTGCTGGAGCTCTTGCAAACCTACAAAATCAAGGATGGGGAAAATCAGGCTGCGCTTCATCGCATGCTGATGGACTTGCTGTATGAAATGTCGAGAATCCAGCGGATAAGGATTGAGGATTTGGGTGAGTGTTCCAGGTGGGCTCCGCTGTTTGGAGGAGTCGGCTAATGGGCAACGCAATCTGGGTAGTACTTGTCGACGATGATTTTATCAAGGGACTTTTTGAGATTATCGAAGATCTTTCCTACGACGCCAGCGACCCCTACCATTATCCTGTGATTCGCGTTTTGGTGAGAATTTGCTTGACCTACTGCAGGGTTGAAGTACGTTACTGACCGAACGGTAGTTGGTTTTCAACGAGCAGTTCATGATTTCAGCGCATGATCCTGTGGACGATAAACAGTCGACTCCGTTGACCAACAAGGTCATCAAGGTCTTGGCCATGCATGGGAACCTCTATAAAACATTCGGCGAGAACATCATTCTCCTCATCAACAGAGAAGGTACCAGCCCCCAGATTCTCCTCTGGCATGACAAATCTCTAACGAGTCCTAGCGGAAACATCTCTTCAGCTTCTCACGCTCAAGCTTCTTTACCTCATATTTACAACCCCTAGCACCTATGAATACTTCTACACCAATGATCTTCATGTCTTGGTTGACATTCTTATTCGAAATCTTCTGGACTTGCCTGAAGAGGCATCGGCCCTACGACATACATACCTCCGAGTTCTCTACCCATTGCTCGCTCACACGCAGCTGAAGTATCCTCCCCACTACAAGCGCGAGGAACTGAAGAAAGTGCTCAATATTTTGGGCCGGGGCCAGCTATCGAGCAGTGAGGGCGACCTAGAGAGGATATTGCACTTTGAGGAAGTCGACGAAACCACGAGGAGATTAGTCCTCCGATGCGCGACAGTCGAATGGTTGCGAGACGAAGAAGCTGAGTCACAGAGAGAGAGCGTTGCCTCGTTTGACTCCACGACCGATGCCGTCCAGACGGACGCGGAGTCTGGTACTCCCACCAGCACGGAAGGCAGTTCGCCTGGGACTCTATCACCCACCCGGCTTGGTGGATCAGACTCTCCCAAGCCGGGTGCGCATCGCAAACCGAGCGCGGTGCAGCGCCTCGGAATGGACCTGGAGCCAGCTTCATGCTCGACTATCAGCGTGCAGGAAGTTGCCAGCCAGCACGAGAAACCTGGCGTCATCACCCCTAGTCGCAATGACGCCCAACCCACAGGGAATTCTTTAAATACAGACGCTATCGGGACGATCATCAAGCCCAAAATCAAGCCGGAGCCCCCCAAGTCCCGACGCCGGCGCGGGAGACGCATCCTCGAGGAGGAAGACAATGCCGATAAAATCCCCGAGGACGCAGCATCAGCAGCATCGAGTCCAGTCATGGCTTCCGCATCTGTCACTCCTCCAGCCGATCGCAGAAACTCTACAAGCATGTCTGGTCTCGCTCCACCGGTCCCTGCTCACTTACGTCGCTCCGCATCGAATCCTCCTCCAGCCCTGCCGCCCCCTCGACGTTCGACTCACCCGGCCGTTCAGGCGCATCCTCTCTCTGGGAACTGCAGCCCTCTAAGCAGCAATCCTCTGAACATCCCCTCTGTTGGCAAACACGGCCAGAAACCTGAGCCGCCGAAGGCGCGCCGCTGGGCGAGAGGAAGGCACGCACATGGTGACTCCGCCGACAGGTCCGGGAAGGAGTTGCCAATGAACGGTGAAATCTTGCCCGAGTCATCGGCCGAATCGAACGGTGGGACAGTGAGCGTGGAGGAGGCCGTTCAAAAGGTGTCGCTGGAGTCTTGATTTCGAGCATCGAATCTACGTAGAAAGCATACTCTTTTGCATCGCGTGTCAGTGCAGAGATACCTTTTTGTTTTTGCTATCCTTACACATACCCATTAAGCAGGAGGCTGCCGTCTGGGCTAGCCAAGATTCCACGATCAGTGTGATTCAATTTAGAATTCCATAACTCATCATTTCAATCTGCTATTCAGTATGTACCCGAAATGTACATGAGAAGAAAGGAGAGAAGTATCATAATCGCAGACCAAAGCATTAATCAGATTCAACCGTGAACTCATCAAGCCAATACCCAACCCCACGCCATGCGCATGCAACGCCATGCAAGTGCAACGCAGATAGAAGGCCATCAGCTAACCTCCGCAAGAGCAAAGCGGTGCAGCACAGCGTAAACGCTGGAAGCCCCTTGCCTTACTCCCGATCCCGCTCACGCCCCGTATCCTGAATCCCCCAGAACCGCTCCGCGCCAAACGTCCACTGATTATCCGACTTCCACAAGTCATCAAACGCAGTGAAGAGGACCAAGTCCGGATCGTCCGCAAACGCCTTCCTCAGACTCGCAATGGCCTTCTTCTGGTTCTCCGGCGACGGCACCGCGCGCCCATTTGGCTGGCCCGCATGAGGCCACCCCGACTCCGTGATGACCGTTTTCTTCCCGCCCGCCGCAGCAGAGATGCGGCGCGCCTTGTCGATCGCGTACTCGCCCGCGGTTTCGGGGAGCTGGTTGTTGTCGAAGAAGGCGTGGCAGTTGGCGGCGCAGTAGTCGGACGCGGCGCAGAGTTCCGGGTGCTGCAGCATCACGGAGAAGGTGTCGACCGTTACCACGGGGCCCTGGTAGCCTGCGCCGCGGAGGATGTCGCGGGCGGTGTTGACGGCGTTGGCGACGTCGGCGGGGTTGTTCTGGCCCTTGTTGACGAGCTCGTTGCCGATGGCGATGGTGTGGAAGATGGACCAGTCGCCACCTGCGGCGGTGGCGGCGTCGCGGATGTAGTGCAGGCTGTCTGGGAAGTTCTGGAGGTCGAAGACGCCGGCGAAGACTTTTAGGCCGTGCTGTTTGGCTGCTTGCGTGACGAGCTTGGTTTGGTCGCAGTCGATGCCGTAGATGCGGATGAAGGCGTGGTGGCGTAGGTGTTCGATGTCCTGGTTTATCTGGTCGAAGGTCTTGCAGGTGCCGTAGCTGGTGTAAGGTGAATAGGAGATGCCGAAGCGAGAGTCCAGGTTTGTATTTAGGTCGGGCCCTTCGATGGGGAGATTGGGGATGATATTGTCGGGGATGATATTGTCGGTGTTTGGGAGCAAAGGCAGCTCAGTGGGGGACTGTCCCAATGTCAGCTGCAGGTCCAGGCAGGTTATACATGGATCAATTGCAGGTAACACATACGTTGTTGTAGGTCGTAGTAGGGGTTTGATGCTTATGCTCAATACTGATCGTGTGTCCAGCGTGATCGACCCAAACGATGACTTGCTCCTTGGGATTGATATCATGCTCGGCATTGCGACGATGGCCAACTGAGAAGATATCTACTAGTCAGCGATGCTTCGACCCTTAAAGGTGTTTTCTTTGAAAATATCTCACCATGAGGGTGCGCTGCAGACTGGTAGGCCAACAACAGGGCCAGAAGGTTGACCTTGAACCTCATTGCGATGGTCAATCACCGTCCTCTCGTTAACTCTTCTGAACACAATCCAAGAAACAGTAGGACCGAGCAGAACGATCTAGTCAGACTAATGAAGGAGTAGAGATTGTGAGGCCAGGCCCAGACAGTGGGCTTAAATACCCCAGCTATAGATGTACATTCACTGTCAAAGAGTCAATGATAGAACCATCAGAGGCGTAGTGAATTAATATCCACTTACTCTAGATCTCTAGAAGTGAAATTCATCATGAATTCAGTAATCCGTGAATTCATGCTCTTAAGTACCAGTACTTCACTTGTTCTCTGTGGAATGCAGGGCCCATACCTTGCCAAACCCCTCATACAAAAAGAATGTGCTAGGACCCGGATTGATAGCATGTTCCTCGGGGGCTGTATCCCTCCAACTGCAAGACAGTGTTGCATGACTGACATGTTCCTTGCCTTGATTCTACGCCGTAGGGTGGTCGAAGCCCTTGGAGAAAACGGAAAGTAGTCTTTTTGTCTCAACCACTATCAAGGGAGACTTCCTGACTTAACCCTTCGACACTCATTATCTGACCAACACGGCGGCATTAATAAACATCATTACATTTTGATCACCATAACCTTGGGGGGTTAGCTCAATGGATACAGCTGTGCAATTATTCGTTTACTCTTAGTGATGTTAAGAAGGCCAAGAAGGAATAACTTATAACCAGGTCGTACAATGGAGGGTTCATTATAATCCTGAGGCATCCATCTTGGCCGACTTAGGATGCGACCAAAACTCCCATCTGTATCATTCACTCGGGTACACTTGACTGCCATCAGTAAGGTATGATGCTAAGTCCAATCCTCTGTATCGAACTTTCGGACCTACCGACTCAAGTCTGAGACAGCAAAATGCCAAGAACTTTGCTCTCGCCAAGGCGTCCAATGGTCCTCGCCCATAACAGGACAGGTGAATTGATAGTGAAAGACACGGGTGTTTTTGTATCAGAAAGGTAGATCGTACCTAGTTCCACTGTGACCTGCCCCAGAATATCTTTTCTCCATAAATCAGAGACATGAAGGGCGGAAGGTCGAAACATTGGATAACGAGGGTGAGGTCTTGAATGAGTGCTGATCTTCCATAGTTACATTGTCCTTGACGCTCTCATGGTTCCCCTTGGGCGCCTCCTAATCATCCGAATCGTCACATGGCCAGTTTATGATTATGGAGCCATCTCCGTTCCTGGATAGGTAACAGCACTATGAAGTGTATCTGCCATGATCGCCAAAAGCAGCAAAGATATCACAATGGGCTTCTCATTCGGCCGTAGCCAATTCGGGGAAATTCCCTCAAATCATGTTATGTGGCATCTCTCCTTCGCCTTATCCTGGGTTGTCTCAGTCACAGCGTCAGCCAATGACTGAGAGCCAGAGCGGTTTCTTCCTACTGGTGAAAATCTACTTATACTTGGCATGCTTCTGGAGATTTGGCCCAAGTAGGCATAGCAACCGTTGAAACCCCAACAGTGCGTTTCGATGCATTGGTTTCGGACGATGTGATGTGCATGCACTAAAAACCACGAACATGCCGCTTGTCGGGATGCTGCATTGCCAAGCAAACGGCGTACCGGCGAGGTGCGGAGTACATGAATGTGCTGGATTGCTCGGAGCCTTTTGACGGACAGCAGCTGATGTCCAGCTGTGAGTGAGCTCCCAAATAACATATGTCTGTGTGTGAGTTGCTAATTTTCGCAAAGGATGTGTGAAGGGGAAGATCATCGACCATGGTGCGGAAAGAGAAACTCCCAGCTACCAAAGGGGTCGTTTAACTAGAGAATGACATTAGGCGCCTCGACTTTCGAGTCTAATGCATCTACTAAACCGACGGGCTCATGCAAGTCAATCCCTGCATCATACCGCCATAACCGTGTGGCCCGTTCGACAAGCCTCGGAGATCTCAACGCCTCATGCTAAGGCGTACTTGGCCAACCAACCCTTAGACGTAGTAGGTCTCGGTCAAGCTCCAGAGGTCCCAAAGTACCTCCACCTTTGATCTGAATGTCGTTTAATCCACATGGAGTCACCAAAGCCAAGTCTGCTAGGTGCGCGGTCAAAAAGCCCTCGAAAATAGCGCTGAAGCTCATATGGTCAAGGGAAACCATGCATGTGAGTCACCTCCGGAGAACGATCCACTGTGCTTGGGGACCACTTCCCACAGGCACGGGAGATTGTTGAGGTAAGTCATGATGAGCTAGAACTTCTCACATCCATGCTGAATCCATTGTCTTCCATTCTCATCCCAGTTCAGGTTACATCGTTGAAGTCGGCCTGTCCGAATGGCAACATCACGGACATGGCTGATCATGACTCTTTAGATTATCGTCCCATGATAGGCGTTTCTCGCTCCCCGACGCATCTACACACCACACATCACCGACATAGGCATCTCGTTCTTCTCCTTTGAATAAGGTCATCTGCAGGAGTATAAGTATCCCCTTCTGTCGTCCGTCCCTGCAGGAGAATCCATCTCAATCACCTCCTCCTGACTTCTATTTGCCTGCATTCAAACTCAAAATCGAATAGTGACCCTCTATCACAATGCGGTTCTCTATTCTCATTCCGCTTTTTCTCTCAGCAGCTCCTTTCCCTGCTGGCGACTGGTAGCTGAAGGCTTACACCGGTGACAATTGCGGCGGGCAAGAGGTGGGCAGTTGGGCTTTTGCTGACCGACACCCTCAGTGTGAAAATCTGGACTTCCTCGTTCCGATCAAGTCGGTCAGAGGTGACGCTGGCGCAGATGGCGTCCTTCAAGTCTATAACCAGGAGTGTGACAACAGAAACAAGGAATCATGGTACATTCGAAACGAGTGTGTCAATGCAGGCTCCTGGGGAGAGTGGAAGGCTTTTCGGGTAAGGCAAAATCTATGAACCCTAGCTCTGAAATCGCATACAAGCAGACGAGAATATGAACAGAAGCTGGTAGAGTATCTCGCTGCAGATTTCTTATTAAACGGCTATCGCTTTCACTTCTGAGAAGACAACCACAGCGATCAATGAAGGGATCTTATTTGGGTTGAATATTGCTGGACATGCAATCTGAATTTTTTCGAACCCCGTCGGTTTCTTTCGAGTCGTGCGGGTCAACCTTTTGGTCCCTGTGTCGTGCAGTTAGTCGACATTGATTCACTATGCCTCAGATGGCAATTAGGAAGGATTATCAAACATGAGAACGACGATGGCTTTTCCATCACATAGGCTCGTGAAGAGAGCAATCGGTAGAGGCTTCGGCGTAAAATCACAGTTGATCACGCATTACTGTAGGCAATTCCGTTTCACCATCCTAAATTATCGATCCTGCCTGGATTAGCGTCTTTGGCACGGTCTACTTCTTCATATTCTCCTCATCTTGAACTATCAGGATCTATCCATATTGAGAGGATACCATTTTGTTCCCTTGTATTAAAAGCGTATCTAATAATGCTAAGAGGTGAACACACAGCAAGGCCTAATTATAAACAATTGAGAAAACGGTCTCCCATACACCAGAAGTGTCATTATGCCCGTTCCCCTCACATGTGGTTGACGGGGGAGATGGCCAAACTTATGTCCAAACTGCTTCACCAAAGTGAAGTCGATGGCTGCTGCACGCGTTCATCATGATGGTGTATTGTACACAAGTTGAGAGCAGGAGTGTCGCAAGTCAGGAGAAAGACAACCGAGAAGTCATGGCGATGTAGGTCATTTACGAAGCAAACGAGGTCATGACAACATAAGGGTTTCGGATTGAGCCCCTTGAGAAAGAGATCTGGGCGAAGAAGTGATCTACTTTCTCTTACTCACCACCTTCGTGATAGCGTGGCGAATTATCGTTCCGGCCTTTTCGATTTCCTTTCTCGTCAAGCCGATGGTGACACAAACCTTGAGCGCTGGAGGAACAATTTGCTTCGGCTGAAAGTTATCATCCAGAGACTTGAGACGGCTGATAAGGACGCCATTCGCAAGGCACTAGTAGAAAGTCAGTTCTCACTGAATCCCATGACAACTTGGAAGAGCTCAGATTTGAGATTGCATACCTCGTCAACCACATCCTGCAGTAAGAACTGCTGGTCTTCCGCAGTAAGTTTCTTCGCGGCCACCACCTCGGGTTTGAGAACAAGGATCATGACGGGATTCTCAGGGGCGCTGGTACAATACACCCAATCGCTGCGAGGATCCAACTGCGCCCACATAGCTTTGGTATGCTCCCTCAGCTGCGATACTAGTTCAGGGCCATTCTGAAGCAAGTTGATCGTTGCACTGGCTGTCGTCGATAGAAGGGCAGGCAATGCCGCTGAGAATGTATATGCGGCGGCAGAGATCCGTTGATGATGGACAATTTCCTCAGAACCAGCACAGAAACCGCCTCCAGCGACGAGTGGGCCGGCCAGCGAGCCCACAATCATATCAACTTCCGCCGCATCGACGTTTTGGTGTTCAGTGACGCCTCGGCCGGTCCTTCCCAAGACGCCAAATGACCAAGTTTCGTCAAGGATGAGTCGGAATTTGTACTTGAGTTTCAGTTCAATCTTCCTTGTGTGTCAGACCGTGCCATATATCTCAGAGCCGGGGGGGAAGGGAAGAATCACGTACGATTTTGGGAAGATCGACCATGTCACCATACGATTCGAAAAGGCCCTCGGTGATGATGAACCTTCTCGTGAGGGGCTTTCTCGCTTGCTCTTTGGTGATTTTCGCAAGAACTCTCTCCAAGTCTTCCATATCATTATGCTCATACCACCGGACCATGCTGCGCGAAATCTGAATACCCTTGCGAATGGCGAAATTGACACCCTTGTCGGCAACAATGATATCTCCACGTTTCGAAAATGCGGGGATGACACTCGATATGGTAGAGAATGCTTGAGAGTAGATGATGCAAGCCGCTGTGCCGAGATAGGCAGCAACATCTGCTTCGGTCTTCATGTGTACGTCTTGTGTGCCGTAAAATCCTCGAGGGCCACATGGGCCAACTCCATAATTGCGGAGCGTCTGGATTGCCTTTTCCTTGAGACCCTCGTTTGTATTAAAGTTATAGAAGTTGAAAGAACCAAGATTCATCACCGTGCGACCGTTGGAGAGTTTGGACTTGGGCCCGATCGGACTGTAGACCATCAAACATCAGCATCGCAGTAACATTGAAATGAGAATAAGCATACCCAACAATCACCGTCCGCTTCTCGACCTCCATTTCCTCCAGAGCTGTGGGCTGTCCAACAAGAGGCTCCGGCGTCCATTCGTCCACGAGGTCATCGATCTCATCCTCTGAAAGTTTGACGACTCCGGGTTTCGTTGAGTACTTCGGTGCGAGCAGATAGCGAACCGCAAACAGGAAAAGGAACAATTCGACGGCGGATCGAATCGGATCATTCTGATAGCTCGATTTCACGTACCGCAGAAAAATTGCAGATCCTGGTAGACGGTGAAATAGATTTGCGAGCTCATGGAGGTATTCCGAAAGAAGACGTTGGGTCTCCTGGATATCCATGGTGAACCGAAAGAACGCGGCCTTCGGGGGCGCAAGGCCAGATTTTGAGCTTCAGGAAACGTAGACTGATGTAATCATTCAAGGGCAGTTTCAGCGAGCAATAATAATACTATCGGCAGACGAGAGACTATCTGGGGAAACGCAACGAAATATGAGCCCTCGGTTTGGGATGTCCAGAGTCAGGACAGGACGATCGGCGAAACACGTTGCGCACGTGACATGCCTAAAAGGGTTCTTTCTCAGGCAACGACGACACAAATGCCAGACACGACAAAGTATAGATATCAAAGTCCTGTTCCATCCAGATGCCGAGACCCATGCAATGTATCTTGAAGTACTAGACTATGATATTTCCGTTGCTATCCTTCGCGATGATCACCACATGATGCTGTCATTGTAGTCCGCAATGTAATACGGAGCAGCAATGTCCTGGATTCCTGGAAACGAACGATCTGACTGTCGTATGGATTGCCAAATGAACACCATGCATGATGCCTAAGATCAGAGTACTAGTAACCGTGATAACGCAGTTTATGATGAATCCTCTGTATTGATTTCAGGGCTCTTAAAAGCAACTAGACAGAAAACAAATTGAACAGTGAAAAAACAGCGACTTCGAGGCGCTGGATACTTTATACAGCTCGTGTTCATGATGCCATTTCTGCAAAATATTTAAAAACAGGCAAAACAAAGAGAGTCGAGAATTAGAAAAATTACAGCGCTTTCTAGCTCGTTGCAGTAGCCACGCTCGAGGCGCTCTCGACTGGCTCAAACCCAGGGGGAATATTGTTGCCGGTGTATGTCACCATAGTGTCGTTATTGTCCTTGTCAAGAGGCTGGAGCAAGTTGAAGGGAAGATTGGGAGCTTTAACCAGTCCCATGGAGCGAACAACAAGTGGAGCAATGAGAAGGATAAGGAACAGAATGAGCATCGCGAAGTAGAGAATAGCGAAGCGGATGACTCTTCTCTTCCTGAGCTTCGATTGCTTCAGTGAGTAGATTGGAGGACGAATTTGGCGACTAGAGCAGTGTTAGACAAGATGCGATCAAATATCGTGGGGAAGAGTGTTCCTTACCTTGGCCGCAGCCAGAAGAGCATGACAGAGTGGAATTTGTCAATGAATGGGACGCAGAGGGCGGGCAGCATAGCGAACAAGAGTATGTGACCCAAAACGAAGTCTGCAGAGAAGTATCCCAACTCCGTAATCTTGCACAGGAACTCACGGCCAGGTTGTGACATCGAGTGCCAACCCATGCTGTACCACTTGCCGGTCCACCATGCGATATTAGACTGGTCATGTTTGAACTCGCGAGTCAATGCAAGGGCAATGATGAGCTTGTAGATGAAACGCTGAATGGCCGCTGCTGCAATCATGCCAATGAGCATTCTCGGCCAGGACCAGGATTCAAGGAAGAACATGACTTCGAAAATGGCGAGCAATACAATGACAGCTATAGCGTGCGCAATGGCAGCGAGAACAGCACCGAATTTCTTGCAGCACATGCTGAAGATTGGCCCCATACAGCAGGCCATGCCGAAGAAAGCACCAGCAACACCTGCGTTGATGGCAATTGGTCCAGCGGCAACAATGGCAATTCGCATGATGGCATCCGTAGGTTCCGGGTTATCTCGTACTCCGGTCCTGGAGTTGATGTAGAGATAGGGAACCAGCGTCACGGCAACAAGTACCAGGGGTGCAATAATCTCGCTGAAGAAAATGTTGGTGATACGAGCCCTAGGAACATCGCCGGAGCCCTTTTCGGATGGCACACCCAGAAGCTTGCGCTTGTAACCAGTGATCCGAGTACGCGAGAGACGACAGAATCCGATCCAAGAAGAAGCGTGTGAGCGCGAATTGCCACGTGAAAGCCACCTGAGATAATCGCGGTAATCAATGAAGAAATCATTCCAGGCGAACTGGTGGGGGTTGAACAAGAACGGCGAGATGCAGAGGGCAAGCAGAGAGACCCAGAACCAAATGAGAGCCGCCGTCCAGACAGTGGACGTCGCGAACAGAAGCATAAGCAGCGAACGCGCACCAGCGTAGATGGAGGGACCTGCAAAACGCGAGTATAAGACACCAAAGGGAATGCGGGCCGTGGCAAAACCACGACCAGTACCGATATATCGCGCACCGCCGAAAGATAGGTTCTGGTGGACAGCGTTGGCATAGATCTGGCAGACAAACACCTCGAACATGAAGGAGACGGAACCGAAGTGTTTGGCTAGACGCATGGCCATCCGCCATACTCCCCTCTCTGTCAGTTCCTGGACAGCCAATGGGACGAAAGAGATGAAGAAGACGATGAAGATCGAGATGATACAACGGTTGACCCAGTCGACGATGGGGGTGAGATTGGCACAGTAAGTGGGTCGAAGAGGATCCGTGATAGGCAAGTCAGGGTTGTAACGGCAAGTGATGGTCTCGTGCTTCAGAGCTCCCAGGTTGACTAGGACAATCATGAACATCTGCACCGACAACATGATGAACATGTTGTTAATGTGGAAGCCAGGGTGAGCATAGTAAAATGAGAGGAAGCGGTCGAGAGGCAGTTGAGTGCCGAGATAGTAGTACTCTCTGGACAACATCTGTTCGCCCATACCCGTACCGATCTTGGTTGTGAAGTTCAAAATGGAGCCAAAACCAAGATCACGACCTTTACCACATTGGTAGTACTCGCAGTGCTTGATGCGTCCACCACGAATCATGGCAGTCATACCGGCATAGATATCCTCGTTCAGATGCAGACCTTTCTGAGCTTTCGAGATACCGCCACGAGTTGTCATGAAGATGCCGTTCAGGAAATCGGGGTGACCATAGTGAAGCTTACCACCGATCTGAGCCAGCGTACGAGCGAAAAGGGTACCGAAAGTCTGTTCTTTCCCAGCCGCAACGTCACCGAGCACGCCGATATTCTCGGAGAAAATGTATTCACGGGCACCAAGAATGGCCACGGGGTTGGTGTTCGTAGAGGGAATGCCGGGTGTGTAGGGCGAGACGTTGTCAGTAGTCAATTCCTCGAACTCGGCGAGGACACTACGGATCTTGAGACACTCTTCGAGATAGTTGTCCTGATTGGCATCGATCACTTGGATATACTCGCCACGGTAGAAGATGATTGAGTGATTCTGGTTGTCAGACTTGCCATCTCCTAAAATTGGGTTTCCAGAAAGCTGAATCCTAAACTTGGGCTTCCGCATACCGTTCTCCAACAGCTCACAGTGTCCGTCAATAAGGGCAGAGTACAGACGGGGCTCTTCACCTTCATTGACGGGGGGTTCCTCGTCCAGGTATGCGATTTGGAGATCTGGGTAAGCCCTGAGAAGGAACTCGGTATTCTCACGCTCTTCCTTATTGAACTTGGCGTAGCGTTGCATAGAAACGACGATCTTGAACTTGCGGCGCGCCATCCTCTCAAGTTCTCGTTCGAGCTTCTCGGAATTGCCACCGAACATCTGCACGACCTCTGGATTTTCAACCCGGTAAAGGAGCTTGATCGCCCTGCTGTAATTCATGAACCCGGAAACGGTGCGGTAGAGTGTCTGTGAACGCAATGAGGACCAAATACGAGTCCGAAGGGTGTACTCTGGAGCAGCGGACTTGAAACCAATGCAATAGAAAGGAAGGTCATCAATCTTGCTCTTGGCAACATCCTTCTCACTCTTCTCAGGTTCGCCATTGAACTGGGAGGTTTCATCGGCCAAAATCTTTGTGTCCTTGACAAAGCAGTCCCACTCGTGAGGATGAAGCTGTTTGAGGTATTCCAGCAGTGTAACACGAGAGTAAGGCTCATCCTCACGGATAATCTCACGCAGGGAGAGGAGGATCTTCTCGCTATAGTGGGGGATCAAAACGGTGAATGTAGGCATGTTGTCCACAGGAAGGGGCTCGGGCATTGGGGTAGAGAGTGATTGCGCGAAGAAAGAAATCCGACGCTCAGCTTCACTACCAGGCGGGAAGAACTCAGTCTTGAAAGATTGATCCTCTTGAGACACAAAGAAAGTGGGCGCACGCAGGGTCCGTTTGCCTTCTTGCTCAGAAGGAACCTGGTGATAGAGGAGCTTCTGGACATGGTCTATGGCCAGCAGATGCTCTCGGTACATTGAGATGATGATGGCATTCCAAACTTGAGAAATCAATACCTTAGGCTTGTACTTGATTTCCATGTCGGTGGTGGCGAGAACCTTCGAGTAAATACGCTTGGGCAGTCGGGAGAAGATGTTTCTCCAGGGCGACCAGATCGACACACCCAGGTAGAACGACCTTGCAACAGAGAAGACAGTGTTGCAAATAATGTACCAAAGATAACTATCCAAGAAGAAGAGCGTCAAGTCCATGAAGAACATCAGGCCGAGAAGAATCTGGGGCTGTTTGTGGCACAGAACATTCCCAATGTATTTCACACCCGCACACTGATGTATCTGCATGGGGGAGAGAATTCGAATCGGGTCCTTGAAAGACAGGGTCAGGAAGAAGTACGATTCCGCCAGTTTAGCACCGAAAACGCAGACCCATAGGCCGTACGACATCCACATATCGTTGCCGTGCAAACGTGGGAAGCTTGCGGTGAATGTCTGGCTAGCCACGTACTGACGGCCATGCTTCTTGAGGTAACTGCCGAAAAGCCCACCAAGCGGCATGACAGAGAAGAAGACGAAAGTCGCCAGCGCGATGAAAAAGTGGACAATACCGACAATTAGGGGGATAGTTTTGCTGATGCCCATGCTCTTGCTGTAGGCGAAGACAAACACACCAGGAGCCAGATTGATGACGAAAACCAGGAGTAGAAACATAAGTCGCTTGGTGAGGTGCTGAGCGCCTGCCCAGCGCCTAGGCACGTACATCCATTCACAGATAGTAGCTGCAATCTGGATGAAAGACACGAGGGCACCTCCGAAACCAACGGCGGACCAAATCCTATAACCCGGAGGCTTATTGTTCACTTGCTGTTGATAATTGTCGGTGTAGAGCGATTGTGCATTAAAAGCAGTAAAGAACCAGAAAGCACCCAGATGGATGACCCAAATACGGTTGAAGTTGGTGATCAAGTGGAACCAAGATCGTGTTTCCTTGTAGGTCTTGAAGAAAGCCCTCTTCCAGACGACGTCCTTCAGCTTTGTCCACCGCTCAGCCGGAGGGATATCAACCAGGCGCGTCTTGTCCTCAAAGACAATCCGTTCGATACCTTCTGGGTACCAGAAAAGCTGATTCATATCATCGTAACCAATGATCTGGTTATGATCGCGCTCCCGACGTACGTATTTCCCATCCACGATTTCATAGCCCTGTTCACGGCAATATTGGTAAAGAGGCGTGATGATCTCGTTAAGATAGGTGAATTCTTCAACAGGCTCAACTCGGTTCTGACACTCGGGCGAATTGTAGTAGTCGTCGGCACATTTGAAGATGAAGCAAAGACACTCGGGTAGGAACCGGACCTGGTTGGCTTCACCCCAGCATAGCAAGAACAGTGCCAGTTGGCGAACTCTGTCATGCTGGGACATCTTGTTCATCCGAGTCTTCCATCTGTACTCGGCGGCTTCCAAACTATTGTCACCCTCCAGGGCTTCCAAGGTCTCCTCAACGTTCTCCGGGTTCTGCTGGGCCGCTTTCTTGGCTGCTTTCCGTGCTTTCCTTGTCTTACGGTCGGCTTTTCCAAGCTTCATGTTGGCGAATCCCACGGCATCGTCCAAGTCCAGGTGGGCAGCAAAATACCAACGTCGATAGTTGGCATTGTCACCTCCAATGTAGTCGGCGTGCAAGGAAAGAAGTGCCTGGTTGGGCGTCATCCGGGAAGCGCGCGAATCCAGCATCGTCATCAAGTGATCATACATGTTGCGCATGCTGTCTCGTTGGAAACCGAACTTATTCACTAGGTCGAGGAAAATGTCTTCGATCTCCTCCTTGGAAACGGGGACCTGGCCGTCCGACGCCCACGCAGGATAAGGCTCTCGAGACCGCTGACCGGCGGGCAGAGCATTGCCATAGTCCATGCCGTACACTGGGGTTGATGCTCCGGAGGACCTGTTGGCCCCATATGAGATCTGGGATGACGGTGGGCGGTACCCGTACCCACGTCCACCATACTGGCTATCGGCGTAGCTGTTGTAACGTTCGTCACCGCGACCATAATAGTCCATGTCGGCCGCACGAGCGGTTTCAGACCTCATGGTGAAGTCACTGAATGTCTCCGAGTCTTCTTCGGAATCACCCCGACGTCTTCCCCGATTATCGTAGCCCTGCTGGCCATTGCCCTGGTCGTAGTATTGGTCACCGTAGTAGTCATCGTGCGGCTGACCAGCATCGTAGTATCCTCCTTCATGCTGATTGTGGTTGCCGTCCGCGCCATAGTACCCGCTATGACAGGTTAGTAAGTGTATGCAAACCTAAAGGGTGGAGACATACGATCTGTCGTAGTAGCCATCACCATAGTCATGGTCATAGTAAGCCTGCCCGTGCTCATCTTGATAGTAGGAGTCACCATGTTCCTGATGGCCATAGCCATCGTTGTAATGGCCTCCCCCTTGTTGATATCCCGACATGCTGAAATGAAACTGTTGACAGCTCTGTGGCGGACGGTAGAATCTTAGCTTCTGGTGTACTTTTCGTAAAAGGGATGGCAGGTGCAACGGAACCTTACATCAAGGACTACCCATTAAATGATTAGAAGTTAAAAGACCAATCGTTCCACAATATCAGAGCATCGATCGACAACAGCGCAGCCGTCTCCAAGGTTGAATCTCGAGTCGCAGTAAACCAGACGCGTCGTGACCTATATTGACAATTCACCAGTCCCAGACTGCCCAGCCGTTTCGTTGACAATGAAATGGTGGACTATTCTTCAACCCAAGCAATGAACCAGATGACCGTTATCGACAAAGGTGATTAACGAGCGGATGTGGAAATCGAGAGGGAAGATAAGAAAAGCGAAGCGGAAAAAAAAGAAAAATTTGATGCTGAGGAAATAGTATTGCAGAATCGATACTGCAGATTTAGTCTCTGATGCAACAGTTCAGGCCGCAGAAACCGGCTCTCTCTTCTTTCCTCAAATGAAAGCCAGAAAGAGGGAAGGGAGCGTTTGGCCGAAGTTTGTCGCCAGAAAAACTTCTACTTTCCTTCCTCTGACAATAACAATATTAAAGAGCGAACGGAACCGTCAAAACGAGAGTGGTCAGAACAGAAGGAAAATGACCAAGAGATGGACGAAGGTAGGGGAGGGAAGACTTGAGTTGGACAGTAGTGAGGAAAAGGAAAAGGATTGACCACCAACTCAGGGAAAATGCTGGCGCTACGGCAATTGTGGTTATTTTGGGATCTGGATCTGCCAACTTACGGGCAACAATCAAGCACATGAAGGTGTTACCTTCCTTTACTGCTATTTTGGCCTAAAGTGTACACAAATGTATGTATGGTAAGCACGAAGTAGGTGGGGAAGGTACTAGACCGGTATGGTATGGTAACTTTAGCGATTGCGTTGGACATAATGCAGGCATCGCACCATGTTTAGAAGGTCCACCGTTGTATGTTTACCTAAATCTGTATCAGGTACCCTGACCTAAATACAATAAATACATCAACTTAGATGTGGCTCATCCCTTTATAACTTAGGAGAGGTTGGCAGAAATCAACCATTTAAGGCCAGCCATCTTTCTCATAAAAGGACCGGAGAGGGAACCAAACAGCTTTGTGCTGTCATATTTGGTAAAGTTTTTATTCTGTGTTGATGTTTTCTTAATCCCACTACTTTTAATTGTCAAATAATGCGTTGGCCTTCCAAGTTTTAAAGCCACCACCTTCTTTTCAATCACATCAAGCAGGTTGAGATTCGAAGTTTAGACAAGCTAAGGTGTAGTGGTGGATTCACCGTAGCAAATGACCAGCCACCGTGGACTCCGGAACCCATGGAAGCTGATGGCGCCGGGCGGCCCCTGAAACCAGACCCACTGCGTTCTTTGAGACGCAACAATGATAGGTACGTAATTATCCATGGGACCTAATACATGGTCCGTACCTAGGTATTGTACAGAGTCCGCAGGAACTAAATTACAGCAACTTGTGGTGGACAGGTTGTCTGTGAACTTTTGGTATGCAGGGATGTACATCGCCCATTCCTGTCAATGGGTCTTGGGGACTTCCGTTCAGCCCCAGCATATATCAGAGTGGCAACCTTATGAATGCGTCGCTATGCGGTTGCGGTTAGGACGAAGAAGAAAAAGCTTTGTTTATGATTATTAATGCTCTGATAGGTAGCTTATATCTGCATGGCCTGGTTGGAGACTCTTAGAAATCAGTTACTTACCATGGATGCATCATGCTTTCAATCATGAAACACTAACAACTTGTGCCCCTACAAATCAAGTCCCAGTTACTGTAAAATTGCTGCTGCTTATGCTGCATTGCACTAATATTGCAGTTGCGAGTCTAAATGACAAGTCAATTATTGTTATATTAATTGCTATCTATATGAAATACGTACCTGCTTTGGATTCTGTCAAGGTTCCGCCGCCCATCAAACCCATCAGACTCTCCGAATTCTATGGGGTATTTGCTCATATTAAGATGCAAACTACAAACTACAGAGTCACATACGTAGTAACTTACGTATAGACCGCAGTAGGTAGTGCGTAATATAGGAGCTAGACACTTTCATAGCTGAATGCAGCCATGAATAGAATCAGTTTCGCCACTCTGAATTCTATGCTTGGTAGATTTGTATGGTCTATCTACGAGTTATGGTCTGCGAATAATCCCTGGGTATCATCAGCCTTGCCTTGGCAGAATAAGCAAGATAACACTGTAACACCAAGTCTTAAGCCTGAAGAGGTATGGTGCCGCAGAAATAAGTGTCTGCCGATCTTAATGGTCTGGTGTCAGGACGGTGTCCTCCATGTAAAATCGACAAGGCATCAACAATTTCGCTGCCAGCTCTCTGGCGATTCCGAAAGGTTTCAAGTCCAGATATCCTAGTCGAAGCTCGAATGTTACACCCGCTGTTGGCTGACAGATTGATATTCTTGACAGCACACTATAGACGACTTCTCCATGTTGGTAGCCCATCCAAGACCGTAGTAATAGTGTACAGAGGTACGAAGCACACAAAGCCATAAGAAAGAATTATGATGCAATCGTACTACCAGTAATCAGACATTGTGCCCCTCGTAGAACAAAACAATCCACCATCAACTGAGCTACATTTTCTTTCGGCAACCCTACTGGGTACTGCTAATCAATTTCCTTATCCCCCGTGTTGTACTCTGTACAGAGTAAGAACTTGATAATTTAGAACAAACTATCATCGCTTCTAGAATGTTGCCTTTCCTGCGTTCCGCCTCATTCCCTTAGAAATTGGCATGATTTTAGGTATTAGATAGTACCACTCGAAAATAGAACAATCGAGATTTAACATGGTGGTTGAGCCAATCTCATTCATACGGCCAACAACTTTCAAACTACTAGTGCTTGGATTCTGAAATTAGGATCGGAGATAAGTTGACCCACACTGAGTACTCCGTACAAAAGATTGCAATTCCACTCTATGGAGTACAGACTATGGCACTATTGGTTCAAGTTCTTTTAATGGTGGTCTGGACAAAGCCATCAATGTAATCACTCTTACGCTGATTTATTGGAGTACAACTGTGTCATCCTCCTTATTATGCGACATTTTGTCTCTTGAACTTCATCACTTACAGTAGTAAGAAGAATTTATTATTGCTAGGTACCTCCCCACAGAGTATGGTTAAGCGGAAAATGTGTTTCCAAATATATCACAATTCCCAATTGGATGATTATCGCTTGGTATCCTGATCCTGGTTCCTAGCATCCATGGAACCGATTACTGAGCATTGACGTTAATTACCAGTACCACCATCCTTCACCCCTCATGCCCACGGTACTGTCGTCCGCGTAGGTACCTAGGTACCTTATGTGTTGGACAAACTCCTTAGCTATAGGACGTATGTAGGACACAGATCTCACAAGGTTTGTCATACAAAGTACTCTGTAGGTGGGTTAGGCATACAGATTAGCTACAGCGCTGGTTGGTAATAAGGTAAGTGTGCATGACGCATGATCTATTACTACTCAGGCAAATGAAGCATGCGAGATCCAGGTATCAAATTAAATTCTGTATTAGATACAGCTCCGTCAATCGGCGGCCACAGTCCACAAATACCCTGTGGCGACCGAGGAAGGGGAGCCAGGAGCTGTCGAACAAAAGGTCTGATTATCCACTCAACAATTGCAGTGCTCTCCTTGCAGGATATTGTGCATTATCACCATCTCGTCTACTCAAAAACGACCAGACGTCCTGGCCGATTTTTACGAATTTCTATTTCAAAGCCGCCATCTCGAAGGTTCTTTCATCCGCAGGTGGATATTACGCTGCGGAAATTTTAGAATCTGAAGAGGACTTTTAGTCTAGTCCGTATGCCAGGTAATTACACCTCCGCTGTGGCTCAATTAGCCCGTTTCAGTATGCTGGCGTAGTTTGTACCTTTTAAGCCAAACTTCAATGTTCAAAATTAAAGTGGCTGTGAGCTATGGATTGCGAAATTGGCATGGTGGGGCAGGAGCTAGTAATACATCAAGTCCAATCAAATAATACGTCCCACTTAGGGCCAACGGTGGCAAGTTAATTACACGGCTGTGATTGAATGGTCAAACATGGACCAGAAAAGGAGGTTTCACCCTTTAACTCTCAACATTCAGCTCTCATCAGGGATTCGCGGTCCGCAGAGGCCGGCCCCTCATCACTCACATTATGTGATGCTTTCGGAATACAATCGAGTTTACTCAAATACACTGTCAACTTGACAAGCGGCCGGCGTCTTTAGCTGTTTATTAATTGACTTCCGATTGCCTTTATTGCGCTGAGTAGGCCAGTCCCAATATGTTCAAGGCTCAAGCTAGGCACGACTCAAGGCGTGTGTGGCGATATAAGCTTATAATGGTTCCTTTATGTCGATTGCCAAGTTTAATGTATCACAGCAGGTGGAATTCTGCTAAAGGATAAGCTAAGAGCAGAGAACGGCGGCTTTGGCAAGTGTGGGAATGAGATTTCAAATCTATCGCAATATGGTATACTTAGGTTTGGCCTTGCTTCTTGACAAAGTTCTACACGGCCTCCTCATACTGTTGGATGCTTACGTAGGTTAAGTACTGCGTACCACAGAGCTTACTCGATATCCTAAGCTTTACAAAGGCTTGCGAGGCGGCCAACCTTGCTGTAACATTTCTGACCCAATAAGTAGTAACCCATAAAAACGTGCTCGTCAGCCCATGTAAGCTCCCTGGATCAGATTTTCAGATGTTGTGTTCTATCAACATATATACATCAAAGACCGGGACTCTGCCCACATTATTCCACAACTATATACAAGGCTCATGTCCCAGCCACATCACTTTTCAAGTATGATTCCCCAGAACAGAGGTAGTCAACATGGATACTTTACCGACAAGAAAACAACACCTTGATGGACCATGCCAGATATACTCCGTACCGTACTAAGCTTCCAAGTATACATGGCCGCTACTCTGATAGTCGAGTGGCTTGCATGGCACTCAGCTGGAAGACATGCTCAAAGAGAAGCACAACTCTTTTTTTACATTGGGTCTCGCTATCCAATAAGCTGCGATTAGCTCGGACATGTTCTTACTTTATTTTCTTCTCAAGTAGGCTGCTGCTGCTTGATAATGTTTGGGTACTGAGAGAACAATAAACGGTATATGACGTTAGCTTTGAAGGATCTTCTAGGTAATTAGTACCGACTACCTAAAACTTACCTAGAGAATAATGATAAAACTCGATTGTGCACGACCTCGACTTTGGTCAATCTTCAGGAATATGAGATATAGATTGTAGACCTGGAGTAAACTTGCTACGCGAACATGGCCTTGTGGCCGAGTGGCTTGGGTATAGCATTCGCCCACTCTCTGCACAGGTTTTTCTTTTTTTCCATGCAACGTGCCATGGGTTCGAACCTGAATGGCCGAGATGCATACACACCTCCAGGGCTGTCGCTAGGTAGACATGGCACCTACTTCATAGAGGTAGTTCTGCTCCTTCCTCCCGAACAACCTCTGAAAAGGGAAGGTACCAGCTTGCGCTCGGTACACGACGCATACAGTCGCTTTCTCGCCAACACGCTGCTGATTGACGGTTTGAATAAGCTTTTATTGTTGTCCCTCTTTAAACTAGACTCCAATGGTTTCGGAGCCCTGATCGTCTGAGGTGTGGACCTGCATTGCGTGTTCCGGATGCCCTCTGATGTCGACATCTCCCGCGCCAAGGGCACCACCATCTGCTTCCGAGCAAATAACAGCCCGCGGGACGGGAAGATCACCGATTATCGCCTGCGATCAACAGTGGATAACATGAATATCACCCCATGCAGGATGCCCTGGGGTCCAGCAGAGCGGGATGATGGTGGGCCCTGCGTTCTCTCCTCGACTCCCTGAGGCCTTTGGAGTAGGGTCTGCCTGCCGCATAGAAGAGGACGAATTTCCAGGGCTCAAGTGGCTCACCTTGTCTTCCTGTCGTGCGTACATTCGTCCGTAGAGTGTCGCTTGTCTTTGTCTTGCGTGCTTGTCTTTCTTTTCATCTTCTTTCTTAATACCACTGTCGTTTTTTGAAATCTTCTTCGGGCTTTCCCATCTACAGTCTTTTGCTCATTCGCTCGATAAAGTCCTTCGTTTTCAAAAAACTCTTCCTAATTGAATCCCGCTTTAGAGCTACCATTCTTTCGTACACGACACTCGACCTGAACTCTGACTCTGAGTATTCCGTGGTCTAGATCCAGTCTCCTTCCTTGAAGCATCAACATGAGGTTCAGCAGCATCCTTGCAGGTGCTATACTGTTTGCCAGCAGTGCTAGCGCTGTAGATGTAGACCCTATCGTCATCAAGGGGTCCAAATTCTTCTACAAGAGCAATGACACCCAGTTTTATATCAGAGGCGTTGCCTACCAGCAGGACTATTCCGGCAGCCAGTCCTCGAACAGCTTCAAGGATCCTCTGGCCGATGCCGATGCTTGTAAGCGGGACGTTCCATACCTCGAGAAGCTTGGTACCAACACAATTCGTGTATATGCCATCGACCCAACCGCGGACCATACGACGTGCATGGACCTTCTCAGCCAGGCCGGTATCTATGTGATTGCGGACCTCTCATCCCCGGGTGAATCTATTATACGTAACGACCCAAAGTGGGATAGCGACCTTTTCAACCGATACGTCACTGTGGTTGACGCTCTGGCCAAATATACCAACGTCATCGGGTTCTTTGCTGGAAACGAAGTATCAAATACGAAACAGACAACGGATGCTAGTGCTTTCGTCAAGGCTGCAGTGAGAGACATGAAGGCATACATCAAAGCAAAGAACTACCGACCAATGGGTGTCGGCTATGCTACCAATGACGATTCGTCAATCCGTGAGAAGATGGCCGATTATTTCAACTGCGATAATGCGGAGGAGAGCATTGATTTCTGGGGCTACAACATCTACTCCTGGTGTGGTGATTCTAACTACGAAGAGTCCGGTTACTCGACTCGTACTGATGAGTTCCGCGACTACTCGGTCCCTGTTTTCTTCGCTGAGTATGGTTGCAATGCGGTTGAGCCTCGCAAGTTCACCGAAGTCTCCGCGCTCTATGGGCCGAAGATGGCTGATGTCTGGTCCGGTGGTATTGTTTATATGTACTTTCAGGAGGCCAACAACTACGGTATGTGTTTGGTGGTTCTATCTGTCCTGCGTTCTGCGACTAATGATCCGCAGGGTTGGTTAGCATTGATGGCGACAAGGTAAGCACTAGAGCCGACTATAGCTATCTTTCCCAGCAGCTGGCTAGTGCTACTCCCTCTGGGACCAAGAAGAGCGAATACACCCCAACAAATAGTGCTCTTCAGTCATGCCCACCGGTCAACGGCGATTGGCTTGCAACTGCGAGTCCCCTTCCACCCTCGCCAAACGGCGACCTTTGCTCGTGCATGGAGGACAGCTTAAGCTGCGCATTGAAGGACACTGTATCGGGCGACCAGATCGAGAAGCTCTTTGAGACCGTCTGCGGCTATGATGTCTGCGAGGGAGTGACTACCAATGCAACCACCGGCAAGTATGGCGCCTACAGTGTCTGCAGTCCCAAGCAACAGCTGTCTTATGCTATGAATCTCTACTACGAGCAACAGTCTGCCAAGGGCAAGGCCCAGTCTGCTTGCGATTTCAACGGCGCTGCATCCACTCGGACTTCCAGCAGTCCCAGCGGCACTTGCTCCGCGCTTTTGAAGGAGGCTGGCAATTCCGGTACAGGCACTGTAACTAGCTCCCCGACTGGGGTTGCGGGTGCGGCCGCGGTTGGCTCCTCTGGTAGTGCATCAGCGTCGACCTCTGAGGGTGCTGCATACATGAATGCTCCCGGGAGAGTCACAGTTGGTATCTGGCAGCTCGGTTTGTATGTGATTACAGCCATTGCTGCCGGGGCTGGTATGGTTCTACTGTAGATTTTCGGCTCTGTGTACATTAGCGGCGTGCGGTCTCTAGTCCCGGCATTGTGCGAACAGAGTATATGCATGGTTCCCTTGTGGTTGCGGCTATAATGTTCATGCTGTGAATCCGGCCGGGAGTGAGAGGTTCAGGCCTTGCCCAAAAACATGTATCCCTATTATCCCTAGCAGGTGGACGGCGTTTATATACTCCGTATGAGTCCTACTTGATCCATTGGGTCGTGAGTGCTCTTCCATGAGTTCCCTGTATGGTAGATTGTAGGGTTTCTTCGGGGATTATGGTTCTGCTGGGCGAGTTTCTTGAATTTCGTGTTGTCGGAGATCATGATATAAATATATCACCGATGCCAGCATAATCAGAGACAAATCCATAAGTACCGACCCGGCTGTGTTCAATACCTATCCTTGTTTTAAATGCTGGTAAGTCGCTCATAGGTAGATCTGGTAAACAAACAATTAGCAGCAGCAGCGACGAACAAACAAAGAAACTCACTGAAGACGACCTTCTGCTGTAAGCAGTTTTTCGACTGGTAGCTTGCTAATTCACTAACTTATTTAGCTGAGGCTCTTCAACAATCAGGCCCGGGTGGTCTAGTGGTATGATTCTCGCTTAGGGATTAACCCAAGCATATCTGCGAGAGGTCCCGCGTTCGATCCGCGGCTCGGGCCCTGACTCTTATTTTTCTTTTTTGTGGTTGTAGATTTCCCTCCTTCCATGGTACTAACATCTGTTTATTTTTTCCTAGACATAATACCTACTACAGAAATGGTGGACGGATAGACAACCCCCAAGTAGAAAGCAAGTAAACATACACATCCTGCAGACTGTACCTTAATGCCGGCTGTCGAGATATATCACCTCCGTCCTGCATAATCACAGCAGCCTGGGTCACCTGGATGCGGTTGCCATGTCAACCACCAACTTCTAACTTTATACTCGGACTATCAACGTGAGGCCATCTTCTCAGCAAACGGATGATATATACATTATTCTCGTCCACAACCAAGAAAGCAAAGTTATAGAACACCTACATCGTCTTCGTTGCCCTACTTCTCTCTCGCAGTCTCGCAGTCACAATCGGAGACGCGGGACAAGCTGCACAACACTCAGAGGGAAGCCGCAGGACGGGCAACGAATCATGGCAAGACTCAACGCAACGCCGGCGAAGCAGACAACTGCTCGGAGATTGAAAAAATTATCTGAGAAGAAGGAACCACACACCTCCGTCCGACGCATATTCAAAGATCGGTCACCAACAATAGAAGCAGAAGAAGACAGGGAGGAACAATGGAGGATAGCAACCGATGCATGGGCCAAAGACAGATCTTATGGATTTGGAGGGAGACCACCGCTGGGAAGAAATCGATCACAACGGGAAAAGAAGGCGACTTTGGCAGCGAGCTTCAACATACTTCCCGATAGTGACGGGTCGAGCGACGTGGACGAGGACTACAAATCCTCCACGAGCTCTGCCCCCGAGGAGGCAGTCAAGACGACAGTCCCGCTGAAGCAAGCACATGTCAACTCACTCCTGCTCCCACTGTCGCAACAACCACGAAACCGACCAACTCAAAAACTGGAAACATACGACTATGCGAAGGAGAACGACCCCATTGACGGGGAGGAAGAGGAAAATGCACAGACAATATCCAGGCATTCATCCAATGCCTCTTCGCGGTATTCGCCAACAAGGAGGAATGCCCGCCAGGATATGGAAGAGAAGGAGGGAAACCTCCGATTTCTGAGTTATCGCCAGTCACAAGAGTCTAATTCAGAAGATGAAGAGGGAGACAAGAGCTTTAGTTCCCTGGATGATTTCATAGTCAGTGACAATGAAGAGCTGAGCTATCATGAGACATCTGCAGACGAACTAGAGGAGGAAGAGATCCCGAAAAGGATTTCTCCCCCAAGACCAAGGCGAAGGTTGTTAAGAGGCAGACGACCAAACCCTGAAGCAGAGCTCAGGGAGGCTTTGATGAACCCTTCATACAAAGATGACCTCTGCTTAGAACCATCCCTGCCACCTACGATGACAATACCAACCCCCCAGCTGAAACCAAAACCTGAGAAATCACACGTGAAAGATTCCAAAATGACCAAAGCCAAAGTGCTGAACCTAGAGGACTCTGATACTGACTCCCAGCTTCAAAGAGACAGGTGAGTGGTTTCAGGCAATTTTTAGGCCATTATATCACTTCATTATTTGTTGCACGCTGCTAATACCCGACAAGCACTGCGGCACATACTGATTCACCCATAAAGAAATCAGAAGCTTCTCTGGCGGTTCTGGAAACACCACCTCCCAGTCCCTCTAAGAGCCTTCTTCGGTCACCAACGAAGGGCAGGATCTGCATACCACCAACCCCATACCGCGAGAGCGTTGATGCTTTCTGGAGCCAAGACGCCACCAATGACTGGATCGACCAACATTCTCCGCAGAAAGAAGAAAAGAAATTAGAGCAGTATCTACGAGAATTTGAGGAGTCAGATGATGATACCAACTCCGAAAACATGCGAAGACCCCGTGAAAGGCAGAGAGAGCCCAAAACTCCAAGCAAGACGGCATTGAAGAGAGCAGAGACAGAGAAGAAGAAAGCTGCTCTAGCACGCAAGAAGTCGTTTGACAACAAGAAGGCGCAAATCGCAGATGACTTTCTCAAGGTTCTAGATGAGGCCGTTTCTGGAGGCCAAATCCAAAAGCTCGCAGAGGAAACGGGCGGTGTCCGGATCATCTGGAGCAAAACCCTGCTGACTACGGCCGGACGTGCCAACTGGAAACGCGAGAAGATTGGAAAAGAGTCTCGAACATCAGAAAGCGGATCTGAACCGTCAACGCTGATCAAGCAGCATGCTACAATTGAGCTTGCAGAGCGCATCATCGACAGCGAGGATCGACTGATCAACACAGTGGCACATGAGTACTGCCATCTGGCGAATTACATGATTTCAAACATCCACAACAACCCCCATGGGGCAAGCTTTAAGCTTTGGGGTCGCAAATGCAAAGAAGCCTTGAAAGACCACCCTGTGTACGGCGGAAGAGTCGAAGTGACGACGAAACACAGCTACCAGATCGATTACAAATATGTCTGGAGTTGCGTTGACTGCGGTCAGAACTATGGCCGGCATTCCAAGAGCATTGACGTTGCAAAATCTCGCTGCGGCGCATGCAAAGGCCTTTTGCAGCAGATCAAGCCGAAGCCAAGAAATGTCTCACCCAGGAAGAAGCAACCGACTCCTCCGTCAGAGCGGTGCGAAAAGAAATCAGTGGAGGATATGGCGAAAGTGTTTGGCGAAGTCAGTTTGTACAGTTAATGAGCGGAGGTGGAGGTTTGACTGGCCTGCTGTCTGTCCCTTTGGAAACATTTGTCTCTCCTTCAAAGTTACAGGATTTAGTCATTTCTCCGACATATAACTATAGCGCTCCTTATGATGACATGATGAATTTATCTCATATCTACTGACGATCTGGATCATCCTTCTTCCTACCTCCAGGATCCCACCTAACAATTCTTGGAAACAGGTAAAAGCAAGCAAGCTTATTTGATGGTGGTAATGTAGATAGAGGCAACATTTGACATTGTACTTGGAAACATAGTCCCCAATGTCACAAACATTGTTTATATGTTTTCATTTCTCAGTTTGCGGATATCTATTCATAGATTCACCCACATTCTGCCAAAGTACCTCTCTAGTCTTCTGATTGATTATCTCCCCCATACTTTTCCCAGATATCATGCCGAGAACTCGCAACCTCCTTTCTTGTGCCAGAATGTTACCTGTCATACCTTCAGGATAATCGTGTCACCAGGACACTTTGGGTTTCTTTCCCAGGCACTAACGCCAAGTCGCGTAGTCCTCCTTTGGCAAAACTGATATATTGATTGCTCATTTTATTGACCATTGGCCAGATGTGACGCGGACGCCGACTGGGTGCGCAATGCGGCCTCTGCAGATGTGAAATTTTTGGCCAGCGACCTTTGTTTGAAGCTTTCTTCCCGACTGCCGACTGCGTTCCCATGGAGCAAGTTGAAGACCTAGGCATCTTACCTCCGGAATGATGGAGAAAGTGGAGGAGAAGATTGGAATGGTTCAACGAAGATGGCGAAATGCTTCTGAAACCAGCGACCTCTGCGGGCCACGATGGCGTGCGCAGGACCTTGGACAAGAGGTTCGACTACAGCATACAGGAGCCTCGGGCTGAGGCGGGCCTAGAGACCGTGATGGAGGAAGAAAGAAGAGCTTTTGAGGGGATGCTTCGGTCGATGCTGGCCTTCCGGCCGGAGGAAAGAGCGACAGCGCAGCAGGTATTGCACTCAGAATGGACGAAGGGCTGGGTTCTATCGGCTCTGGAACAGAGTAGGAGCACCTCTGCTTTTTTAGGAAGCTAAACAAAAGGTACAAGGCTGAGTGTTGAGCCAGCTTTAAAAAAAAGGGAAAGATCCGCTCGTGAATTAATTATGTTGATATTTTATAACCATTATTGGTGGAGACTAATTGTGCTAGTAATGGGGTTCCTGAAGCAATCAAAGAGCGCATGTGATGACACCAGTTTCCAGACTGTAAGCGCTTCCCCAGTTCTTCTGCAACCAAAGACCAGTCCTAAGCAAACAATCCCCAGTCCCTAACCTCCAAAGTCTGCACCAACCGATCAATAGTCTCAGTAGCCACCTCCTCCTCCTTCGACAAACCCCGCGGATCCCCCGACAAATCAAACTCATCATGCGGCACATTGAAGAAAATAAGCAGATCCGACTCCTGCGCCTCCAGCCGCACAAGCAGATAATGCACCGTCACACGCGACGTCTGCGGCCCGTCCGCACTAGATCCCGCCGCCGCACCCCCAACCGAAACAGGAATCCTCCCCGTATTGGTATCCCTCCGCTGCCGCTTAGGCGTCGTCATCTGCACGACGCCCTTGTACGCATGCGCGCGCGCAGAGGCAGGGATCTTGGCTGGGGTTACCGCTGTCGCGGGGATGATCACCTGCAGGGTGTCGTCTTCGTCGCACAGGTCGCGCAGGTGGTACATGACGGCTGCTTTGTCGATTGTCTCGTGGGTGGCGGGGATGCCGCCGCGGACGGCGGCCTGCGTGTCCAGCGTTGATAGGGCCTGCTCTTGTGTGACGCGCTGGTTGACTTCGACGATGAAGCTTGAGAGTGTGGTCGGGGAGAGGAAGAGTTCTTGGTGGTCTGGGATTTCGCGGAGGGAACTGTTCCCCTAAGATGTTAGCTTGGGTGCCTGTTGAAGAGCAGGAATGTGTGGTATACTAACCTTCCGTCTACCCAGCCTTCGGGGATGATGCCCTGAATTGCGCCGCCGTAGAAGGGCTGCTCGGTAAAGGTAGCCATATCGTCTTGTTGCACGTAATTATTTTCTTTCAACGCGGGGAAGCTGCCGGAGATAATCGAAGATCACGGACAACGCAATATTCAAAGGGCGAGCAAAAGGTGATCTGGGTGAGCTGAGTTAGACAAGATAAGTTATTGGAAGCAGCCTCAGAGCTATTTATCATCCCATTTCTCAGAGTATCTATTGTTTCGATGCTGTTGACTGCGGTGGACGGTATTCCGCCGCAGAATGACGTCCGCCTTCGGTCGTGCCTGGAGGGGTTCCCGTTGGTCTGATTGGTCGGATTTGACTTCTATGAGTGCTTAATTGGAGAATCAATGTTTACATGTGTTCCGGACCACAGTATCCCTGAAGCACAGCTGGAGCCTACATGTCGTAGATACATGCCTACTTTACTATTTGCGCAAGACTAACTGTAGAAAGACGGTTGTCGGTCCTCCGGTTGCTGCCTCCAAGCTAGCGGATTGCTCGACGCTAAAGGTACCTCTCTACAAGATAGAAGTAAAGTGCACGGACAATCCATACAAATATCATTGGTTTCACATGTCTAACAGCTCTTCACTGAACTCATCCAATGCGATAAACCTAAATTGCTTCCCCCACTTCGCGCGAAATTCCTTTCGACGATAGGCGAAGCTCGTCACTTGCGAGAAACTCACAAGCTCGACGTTCCATCCTCGCTGCAGTGCTCGCTCCACCATCTTCATGAAGCCTCCTGAGTACTCAGCTTCCGCTGCGTCCCCCGTGGCTAGGACAATAGTCGCCGGTTCATCGGTATCCACCAGACTCTCTAGGATTTTCAGGTGCAGAATTTCGTCCACTCCCTGTTCAACCCATCGCTCCTCCGGCGCATCGTTCGTTTCAGAACCGCTGCCTCCTTCCTGAGAGCTGACTCGGGGATTCTTCCGATACTTCGACTGACGACGAGTCACATGTTTCACCTTGTGAACCCGATTCAATATGTTGGCCTCGTAGCCCAGCTTTTGACTTTCGTCAATGGCTGCAAATCGATCAGAGCCAACCAAGACTCTCTTGGCAGCGGGGCGGCCACGCTCGAGAATCAAAGAGAAGTTCTGAAACGAGAGGGGTAGACGCCGAATGCGAGTCTTCACAGGTATATTGCGAGCTAGCTTCACAGAGTCATGAAAGCCAACCATAATCTGTCATATGCGAAGTTAGTCATGATCATGGAAATGATGGCGTACCGAATACTCACATTGGACATATCCACAAAGACATGGATGGGACGAGACGCCTGATCGTTCGATTTAGTGCTTTGAGACCGGCCAACTTGAGCCACCGCTTCCGCGTACTCAGGAAATTTCTTCAGGAGTTTGGTAAGGAGACCAACTTTTCGGTCTGCTGCCGACTTATACGCAATGGGCTGCGCGCGAATAGGACCAGTAGGCAAGCTCTTGACAGTTTCAGCTGTCAGGGATCCATCCAGCTCATCAAAAGAGGATGGCGGAGTGTCGCACGGCTCAGCATTGGACGCCGTTGTGCAGACTTGAAGGGGGATGAAGGACACGGCACCCCGGTTTTTCAACAAGGGTGGGTCAAAGACACTGAAGTTGCCATCGGACTCTGCTTCCGCACTACTCTCCGACGAGCTGGCGTCCGAAGCTTTCGATTGAGGGTTCTGACAGGCTGTGCTGTTTTCTGCTACAGCTTTCTTTTTGGGGAGTTGGGCTTCGTAGGCATTTGAACCAAGGATCGGCCTAGGGGCCGGACGAGACGTCTGTTCGATAGTATGCTCGGCAGATTTTGCATTGGCTAAAGGTCTCTTGAGTATCTGAATCGGGTTGCATTTCTGCTGTTCAGCACAAGTAGCCCTAGGAGCCTGAGACTGTTCTGTCTTCACGTCTGGTGAACTCCCACGGCCAAGGAGATCCCAGAGAGGGCCGAAATCGCCTAGCCTCGGATAGCTAGCGTCCGAATCGCTGGCACTTTTCTTGGTGTCGTCTTTCTCGAAGGTAGCAGGCACGTTGGTGTGGCCAACTAGATGGGATTGCTCACGCCCGTTGTACGCAGGCGAACGTAGCAGATTCAACACCGAAGTGAAGTCCCAGTTCGAAGCTGTCTCAGCAGATGATGGCATTGACAAGTAGCGCGATGGTTTATGTTGATATGTATGCTTAAGAGTTGTGCAAGTGTCGAGGCGCTTCTCAGATAATGCGGGGTTTCGAAAGGATCACAAAGAACGGTAAACTAAACTGGAGCGACAATACGATAAAATGACTAGAGATGACAATGTGATAACAAACAACAAGATGAAAAGGTAGAGCAGGTCAACATGGTTGTCGCTACAATTGCACAAGACAACGTTGCTGCCAGAAGCATTGAAGGAAACGTAGATGATAGATAAGGCAGATCGGGCATACACCATGACCCTTCCCTTGCAGATGACTCGATGGGTGGCGATTATTCTGTCGATTCCCACCGCCTTCTCTCTCCTCTAAATCAAAAACTCATTTCCATAAACGGTATAGCCTTCCCGGAGGCCGCAATGACAGATAATCCGATACAAACACGGCTGCAAAATTGCCAAGAATATTGCTAACCTCATGTGGGCTAGCTGTTAATCATCCGGACGTCATAACTTCATAACATGGTTCAACCATATTACCCGCTCTGATGGTTGTGGCTTAAACTCCAACGTCAGAACTCAAGCCTCATGATGGCTGCGCACGAGTCAGGGACAAGCTTCGTAATGGTGACGTTAGATCGACCATATGTCATGTCCGAGGCACAGGGCTCGGCGATGGCAAGTTGTGGGGTATCTATTACTGGCTGCAAGCACTTGTGAATTATGACAGAGTATGTACCTGGGATAGTCGCAATCCTGGTTACAGATATCGCAAGATACAGGTTGCTCAAACGACGTCATTGAAGCTGTCAGTCTCAGGGGTCCAAATGGCAGGCAGAGAAAGATATAAAGGTCTCGTTCGACCAGTGTAGAGCTCCATCATCAACAACAATCACAACAATCCAAACAATCCACAAGCACGCAAACACTTTTCGAATATTCAAACCAATCTTACTTTATCCCTATCAAACCATCTTCAAAATGTCTGACGCCGGTCGCAAGGATTTCTCTACCAGTATGTGATATGCAACTCCATACATTGCAACCATTGTTACAGTTCACTAACACAGACGTGCAGAGGCCAAGGAGGAGATCACTCCTGATTCCACCAAGTCCACCCAGCAGAAGATCAAGGAGGGCTTTACTGATACCGGCGACCGTGTCGCTCGTGGTCTGCAGACCGACCAGAGCAAGTCCGGCACTCAGGAGGCTTTCGACAAGACTCAGCGTTCCCATGACAACCATGCCCACGGCGGTGCCGGCGGATCCATGTGAGTATTCTTCAAACAGACTGAGCTTGCAACTAGTTCTGACTTGTCTTCGTGCAGTGGTGACAAGGTCAAGAACGCCGTCGGCCTCGGCAACCACTAGATATACTGTGTTGGAAGCGAATGGATAGCCTGCGGCAGCTTGATATCATCATTCCATTATGAGTTCACGACAGTACTTCGGAAACCATGCTTTCATACCCTATGTCGTTATTAGTTACGAATGATATGTCTTCATGATTGAAAGTAGCTCACATGCTCGCCTATATCCGTAATTCATCTCTTCTCCACTAAACTCTCAAACATCGAGTCCCGTCGCTCAATGAGTTGGTTCAATTCTCGCTCGAGCTGCCTGTATTGTGCCCGAGCGCCCTGAATGTCCTTCGGCAGATCATGGAACATTTTTAATCGGTGGTCCAGACTCTGAATGATGTCTTTCAGTTGGCTTATTTGCTTCTCTTCTGTGACCAAGTCTTCGATTGTAGGACCTTTGCTGCTGTTTCTTCCCAAAGTTGCTAACCTGTCTTGGTATTCGGTAAGTTTTGCAGTGAGCATTTTGGTACTCCTCGACCACTCCGCGGTCTGAGCCGGGAGGTCTGCAGGTACTTCGAATGCAGGATCGGACTTGAGTTGATCAAGTTGTTCCTGTAGAGCGGCCAGTTCCTTTTCCAGATGTTTTTGTAGCATGTCAACCTTAGAAAGTTCCTCCTGAGCATCAAACTCCTCTACTGTGAGCTCGATGATTGACTGACCAAGGTCTTTGGTCCCTGTGCGTAAAGCCCCCAGGACAGCAGTCGTCTCCGCCAAATCGTCGAGATCACGTTTTCCATTCTCACCGAGGCAAAGCTCCAGCTCATCCAGTAGTTCTTTCTTCTGTTTATCCTCAGCTTCCTCGCGCTCTCTGAATTCCCGAATCGCTTCCTCGCGCGCACGGTGGAGCAATGCGGCCTCTTCGTCCGCTGCGTCATTAGCAGCAGCAAGAGCTAAAAGTGTACGCAAGGTGTCTTCATTTCGTTCAAAATTCGGTACTGGATTCGGCGAGTATTGGCGACTTAGCCACGAATTCACATATGCCCAGTCTTTGGCCTGAATGGCTGCTTGACGTGCCTTTGCGGGGGAAAGGAGCGGGCTGTCCATCGCCAGGCTGTCCAAGTAACCTCCTGACTGGTATGTAGAGAAGCAAAATTGTAAACCGGACCGCAGCGATCAATTCCCGCGTGTAATCGAGCTTTACCAATTATGCCACCGGCGTTCCCATAGGATCGACTCGAGATGTGGTGGATTGGAATCAGGAGCGGGGATTGTTGTGGTCCGACTTCCCGCTTTCACTGTAGTGACCTCCTGGATACATCATCCTTCGACAGTTCACCGGTCTGACTTTTAGTCGGATAGCCCACCATGGAAAGCTACTTTCCTCCGGGAGCTACAGCTAACCACTCCTCCATACGTGCTTCTTCCCCGGCCTCCACTCCCTTGTCGCCGCCTACACAGCGATCGAATGCCTTGTCAAACCGACTGACAAGTGTACTGTCTGCCTCCTATGCGGACTCCGATATACGCGATGCGCTGGAGACACTCAGTCTTCGGGGCGTACATAACACGGCAGAGACACGAAGGCAGCTGCGCTTAGATGTGCAAAAAGAAGTGGTGGAATGCAATGCAGAGATCGTTCGAGATTTCGGCAAGGTCGCGGAGGTGAGTCCTTTCGCATCTTGGGCGGCATAAGAGCGACGTTTGAAGCGGGTGGCTAACATAGTCCAAATTGGTAGCAATTGCAAAGGATCGGAACCGTGATATCAAGCCTGAATCAAACATGTGAAGAGATGCGGCAGCACATTGTCCGAGCTAAACAGGACACGGCACCGGTCATCGAGGAAGCATCTGCACTGATGAACCAGAAGAAGGAATCGGAGACAAAACAACAACTTCTCGATGCGTTCGTGAAGCACTTCGTCGTTTCAGACGATGATCTACTTGTTCTCACATCGGCAGAGGAGCCAATTGACGACCGCTTTTTCGATGTTCTTGATCGGGTAAAACAGGTGCACCATGATTGCGAGGTCCTACTGGGAGGGGAGAACCAAAGACTGGGCCTGGAATTGATGGAGAAGAGCTCCAGGAATCTGAACTCCGCATACCAGAAACTCTTCAGATGGATACAGAAGGAGTTTAAGTCCTTAAACCTCGAAGATCCGCGGATTAGCGGTTCAATCAGGCGCGCTTTGCGCGTTCTGGCCGAACGACCGAGCCTCTTCCACAGCTGCTTGGACTTCTTCGCCGACGCACGAGATTATGTCCTGTCCGACGCCTTTCATTATGCCCTAACCGACGCCGTCTCCGGCTCTGGGGGTGACCGCAACGTGAAGCCGATTGAGTTTTCTGCTCATGATCCTTTGCGGTACGTCGGCGATATGCTGGCATGGGTCCACTCTACGACTGTATCCGAGAGAGAGGCCTTGGAAGCTTTGTTCGTAGCAGATGGGGAGGAAATTGCCAAAGGGATCCAGGCTGGCTTGAGCAGCGAACCCTGGTCACGTATTGATGAGGGAGAAGAGGTTTCCTTTGATGGCCAGAAAGCCCTCAGCGACCTCGTGAATCGTGATCTAGTCGGAGTGTCTCGAGCTTTACGGCAGCGGGTTGAATTGGTGATTCAGGGCCACGACGAGCCAGTCACTTGCTACAAAGTTGTCCACTTGCTTTCGTTCTATCGAGCCACCTTTTCCAGACTGCTGGGAACGAAATCCAATTTGGCAGACATGATGCAGACACTAGAGAACTTTACTTTTGCCCGCTTCGAAAGCATTATACGCGAGCACGTCAATATACTCTCTAACGATCACGCTGCCTTAACTCCACCGGACGACCTTTCCGCGCCGGAGTTCTTCCTTGATGCCTTGGAAGAACTGACCTCCCTCATGAAGACCCATGACGCTTCACTCGGGGCAGAAGATGCGAAATCTGAAAGCACAGCGGATAACAAATTTACACCCGTCCTCCGTGTCGCGTTTGACCCTTTCCTGGAACTGGCCAAATCTTCAGCGGCCGAGCTCCCCGACGCAACAGCCCGAGCTATCTACATCACCAACGTTCTCCTAACAGCACGCTCAACGATCTCTGCCTTCCCATTCGCAAGTGCAACACATCTGAATTCAATCTCTACAGCACTGTCTAGCCTGCGAATGGAATTGCTTGAAATCCAACACCGCTACCTACTGGATGCTTCTGGCCTGGGCATCTTGTTGGCTGCCCTCGAGCCTTTCTCTCCATCCTCAACAACTTCAAAACCGGAATCTGAGGGAAAAGATGGCCACGCACTGCCACAGGCCGATAAACAACCCACAGACATCGCTGGGATAGCTGACCTTCCCGCCTTCCAGCCAGAAGCCCTCATCGCCGTCAGCCAACAGCTCGATGACTTCCTTCCCTCAGCCCTGATGGATGCTACGGATAACTTGAAACACCTGCAGAGTGCCAGTTTCGTTCAGAGCGTCACGGAAGAAGCAGTCGAGGCTTTCTGCCGCGACTTTGAATTTGTGGAGGGCATGATCATCGGCGCGGACGAAGCTAAAGGTAGAGTCGATATTAAACGGACGGAGGATGGAAGTGACGCTGGCGTTGAGGATGATGTTGTCTCTTCGAGCGGAAGGGTACCTGATGGTGATGAGCAGGAATCCGGGCTTAGGAGGCTCTTCCCTCGTACTACGGGCGAGATCCGGGTGTTGCTGAGCTGATCGCTATGAGACTGCTTCCGTCATTACTGATGGTGGTGAGTCGTGTATATAGGTGCTTCATCTACATACTCATCTACTCGAACCTAGTTCTTCATGATGGTTTTAGCTGCGTGCTCTACTAGTGCTAAAGGTACATTACACCGGCAGGCAATATATGCTTCGTTGCGATGTTGAAGAGATCACACCCGTCGGATCATAATACCGTAAGGGTCCCGATCACGTTCACTTACGTCGACAGCGCAACTAGGGTCCTTGTAGACCTCCTCGTAACTCCCGAGCACGCTTGCTCCTCCTTGCCTGAAAGTCTCTTCTAGAGCCTTCCGCCCTTCTTCGCGCTGGGCCTCCCATTCCTCCTTGAGGGTAGCGGCTAGCTTCTGACGCATGACGGCATGCAAGTATCCCCTTTCGGTATTGGAATGCGCGAGCGCAATAACAACCGAGCCACGCTCAATGGCCGACAGCGCTTCATGGTGACTCAACTCGCCTGTGAACAGAAGATCTGGCAGGCTGCCAGAACTCATAAGGATACTAGATCCAGAACCCGGGCAGATGCCGATGGTGCGGATCTTAATTAAGTCGACCGGGACAGTCTGTGGGATCGCGATCGGGATACCGCCCGGGTGGCCGACGCCTTGTGCTATGCGGTCGACGATGGTGGTGAGAGGCTGGGGAGTCTCGAAGGTAACGAGACGGCCCATACCGGCTGATTCCATACCTTCAGGGACTGGGGATGGAGATGGATGGATTGTGCTTCGGACGTGGGGGGATGCGGAGGAGGGGGATACGGATGCTGGCCGAGGTTGGGGATACGTTGGCTGGGAGTAGTGTTGGGAGGTGGACGCAGCGAGAGAGGGAGACGAGTCGGTGGATGGAGCAATTGCGCCGGTAACGACATCGCAAAGCCAGTCTGCCATCCCACCGGGGGTAGCATCCACAGCTGTATGCGGAGAGTACACGCTGATGCCCTCCGAGGCGAGCCGCAGCAGTGTCTGTTGCTGTGTGTCATTGAGAGTGAGAGACTTCAGTCCTCGAAAGATGATGGGGTCTGCGTAACAAAAACCAGGTTAGCGAATATGCTGGTAGCCCGTAGACGATTGCCGGGCATAATGCATACGGTAGGCCACAACCACTGAATCCTTCCGCTTGATAGCTTCATCTGCCACAGCCTTTGTGAGATCAATGGTCAGAAGCACTGAATTCTTTTGCCGCCGAGCCGGATGGAAGGGAGCTTCCAGAAGCACTGGGTGACGACTGTATGAGCAATTGGGACACTATGACATAATACAGGCAATCTCACAGCCAGTGTTGTCAAAGCTCTTGTCTGCTAATGACTCCGGATAGCTGTAGGAAAATTAGCAAAATCGCAATTGAGAAGAAATGCCAGTGATGGCAGGACTGAAGTAAGGTGTAAGCATACAGCTTCTTCATAGAGCTCACAACCGCCCGAGTGAAAGGTGACGAGGTAGTCGACATTGTTGAGAGCCGGCGCAGTGCTACTCGGGAGAAAGAACTCATGAAAGGATGCAATAATCTTCAGCAAGTGATGTTGCGCACAGTATATGTCTTTGAAAGAAGATCCTAGCAAAAGGTAAACTCCAAACGATAAGAGAGGGGATAGCTTGCGCCACGCCGATAGATACTACACCAGCCACAGGATGCAGGTGATCAGATAAAACTGAGCGTACAAAACAAAGGTAATCAAGCCACACGCTGTAATTTACGCCGTCACACTTTCCTGACCGAATCCGTCCGTTACGGATTCCGTCATCCATCTTCCGCGGATTGATAATATCTAATCGACTACTTCAGTATCACTTATCATTTTTCTGAGCTGTTTGCAAGATCTATTGGTTACACGCATCAACGCATCAACGCCTTGGCTTGCATATTAAAGGAAGACCCCCGCTGACCCCTCTTACTTAATGCCTGACAGCCACGCTTGATGTACTCCCGCACCACCACTTTGTTAAGCAGAAGCTGCCGGTACCTTCTCCGCACCCCCATTCGCCAAAACTCGCCTTTTTCGATCACTGCACGCTCCTTCGCGGCTATAAACGCAGCAATGGCGGACGCAACGTCGAGTGTGACACCGGAGTTACTGAAGAGTAAATTGGTTGAACAACTTCAGGCGCAGGTTGTGGAGATTGAGGATTTGTCTGGTGTGTAAAGTCTGCAGCGATGGCTACAGTGTGGAAATACTTGACTTAGGGTGTCTAACTGCTTTTTCCCTTTCATAGGTGGCTGCGGACAGGCTTTCCAGGCGATTATTGTTTCTCCGCAGTTTGAGAAGAAGAACATGCTTGCGCGCCATCGGTTGGTGAACTCGGTCTTGAAGTCGGAGATTGCTGCTATTCACGCCTGGACACCCAAGTGCTACACCCCCGAGCAATGGCAGGCCCTGCAGCAAGGAAGCGCTTGAATTCGCAATATACCAAGGTTATGACTATGGCGCTTGATCTGGGGGCGAGTTATGTTGATTGAAACGTTGTATATTCCAGATGCCCTTCATCGTACTTGGGTATCGAACAATCAGGCGCTAGGAGGATTTCTAGCGTACATCGCCTTTGGCTATAGACTACATATGATGGGAGTTATCATTGTACCATCAACAGGATCATCAAAAATCACACTGTGAATTTCTGATACCTATGTTTAGCCCAACACCTTCTCAGCCGCCGAGACTACATTCCATGATGTTAGTATATTCCTGGCAACCAAGACAATAGTAGAAAATATGCATACCGTTGACACCGGTGTTATCGGGCTCGATATAAGCCTCCTTAACCTTTCCATCCTCAACAACAAGCGCATACCGCTTGCTTCTCTGGTTCCCAAAGATTGAGCTGCTGTCGAAGGTGACATCGAGCGCCTCCGAGAACTTGCCGGTCGGGTCGCCCAGAAAGCGGATCTATCCTCCTTTTTTAGCGTCCATTGATTTTGTAGATTCGCAGTATCATGGGGAAGACTTACACCACTCTTGCCAGTGGCATCAAGGGAAACGCCCCAGGCCTTCATCCTATTAAGTCATGGTAAGCTTCGGTCACTGAGACCCAAGCATTTGGAGGCCTCAACGATCGACCATTGGCAACTTACACAAAGGGGTCATTGACTGAGACCACGAAGACCTGGCCGGCTTCCTTGAGCTTGGGGTGGTTGATATATCCTGGCACGTGGGAGCTAGAGCAAGCGGGGCCTTTTATTCGAGTCAATTAGCATTTGTCTTTCCCCTCTCGTTGATCTCATGTCGGATTGGATGCGTATGAGATGTAGGGGTTCAAGGCTGGGGGCCGCAAACGTACTGAAAGCAGCAGGGACACCGATAATAACCCCCTTTCCCTTGAGCTCCTTTGCAAGATTGACTTTGTTTCCAGGTGAACTCTCGACCAGCACGTCGAGATCTGGAATGGCGTCTCCCTTTTGGACGAAGGCTGGCGCAGTGCTGTGAAACAGCGCCCTCCGGGACACGGCGCGAGGGGCGCTGGTAGCGAGGCGACGGGCAGCAAACATCTTTACGAGAAGAGGGACTGTTGAGCTCAGAATGTGGTTAGCAGCGGCTATGAGATATGTAAATGTGCCAATTCAACTGACAGATAATTGTCTCCGAGATAGACGATGAAGTGATGGATGCGTAGGGAAGGTTTGTGTACCTGGCGCGTCGTTGGGACTAGATAGCATGGCCGAGGCGCTTCACCACTACTGGACGTATTTCGTCATGGCTGCTGGTATGGCAGCATCGGGAGCCATCTAAGTTCTCCACCAACACTTTGGTTGATACGATATGTAATCGCTGACTGCCATAAATATTGCTGTGCATCTGCTTGCATTTTCCTACTACTGTATAATCGAGTCATGAGGACATTCTGGTGGTTCCAGGGTCTAGGTTAATGTATGGTCAAGAGGAGCCTCCGTCTGCAGTTCATCCCATTTCATCCCATTATGACAAAGCCTGATCTAATTGCTTATACGTGAAAGACAGTTAAGTCCAACTGTCAATAATAATTATTAAGTGGTTGGTGCAAGGGGTACTTAGTAACTAAGTGTTGGCAGCTGAGGAGAAACTGACATCTGGCTTGTATTTTCACTTAAGTCAGAATCTTCAACGACAGTCAGTATGGCAGTTTTTTGAATGAAAGAGATTCAGACCCCTGACCATACTCATTATCAACTTCTTCAAATTGTTCTCCCCGTATGCCAACTATCTTAGTATTAGGGTGATCTGCTGATGTGGCGCACAGCTCCCTGAAAACCGGGTCTGACCAAACCTCATCAGTCATAAGGGCATGTAGAAATAAAATAACCAACACTGTACACAATAAAGGGACATCAGAGGATATGTAAGAATCATACGCAGGAGTACTCCTAAATCAAAATAAAGACGAACATTCCAACCTAAGGGTTCTTACCTCTCTAGACATTTCACCTCTCCTGCCCCCAAAGCTGTCTAAATATCGGTTGTTCCCACCTCATCCACGTTCCGCGAGGGATCTGCATGAAACCAGCAATTCCAAAACTATCCATTATCCACTGAACGAATATTGGTGCGGGTAGAATATCCGCTATGTGTCTAATCCTCGACAGTTTGACTGAGTCCTTATCCACCTGCCTTATGATACCCTGGGGTACTCTACATAACTCTGGGGTCTTTCACCTACATATGCCGTAGACCACAAGAGAATATCTGCAGCAAGTTGCAGTTAATACCTTTGATGAATGAATAAGGACCAAAACTATCTATATCTGATTGACCGTTTCCTCCTATTGTGGAAGAGCGTCAGGACCCCAGAGTTAGGACGATCATAATGCATTAGACTTCCCCTCTAGCATCATCATTCGCCTATCCTCATCAATACTCCAGGGTCATAATGTCTTCCCCTCCATTGTTGTTGCTTTCTGTCTGCATCGAAATGCGCACTGACATTACTAACTTCCATGATTCTTGCATATTGTAGAGACATAGTCACGTTGGGTTTAATAAGAATACTCCGCAAGACACACAGTAGCTAATAAATAATACCAAGTTAGCAACTCACAGGCTTTGTACTTGAAACGGTTATGTTGCTTTGCATAAGTATGTGCGCTGATTCTTCCTTCACTGTGGATTTTTGATTTTTCATACCTGATTTTGTTATTTCCCCCCTTCCTCAGTCCTTACCAAGTAGATAACTCTTGGGTCCCCACTGTTATTCCCAAGGACCGGTAGTATGATATTTCTTGCCCTCTCCGTTCTTATCCCCTCATTTCTGCCTCTCCTTGCATTTATCAGTTTTAGGGAAAGGGAAGCCTAAACAGACAGTTCAACGATTATGTTGCGTTCTACCTATTAATCAGAAGTAAATAATAATATGATCAGGATTACTAGTCTACTATAGAACGAAAGACCGTGAAAAAGTGGTTCCCACAGCGTCTTTGTGCACGAACCGCGGAAGAACAGTTATTCAACTCCAACAACTCAGCTAGTCGTCCCACTTTATCACCACGAACCAACTAATCATTTTATTCCTACCTAAAACTACTGCTGCTGCTAAATGCTAACACCACCACCTTTTTCAACTACTAAACTACCTACTATTCGACTACCTCAACCTCTACCGATTTCCTGGACAATTTCTTCTTCTTTCTCTCCTTTATTATTCTCCAGCGGCATCTTTTCTATCCGCATCTCGGCGCACATTATAGCGCGATCTTCATCACTCCCGCCCGTTCTTCTCAAAGAGCTGCGACTTGGTGAGCTTGTTGCTTGTTCGATCGGTCGCGACCCATCTAGCCCACGATGGAGGGTGGCCAGACCACGACCAACACCGCCCCCGCTGGTAACTCCAGCGATTTTGTAAGTGTTGACCCTGGAAAGATGAAGATTTTCTTTTTAGAAAATAGTTGAGCTGCATGATAATTATCTCTGCTGTTCTGAGGCTAACAAGATGTACTACAGGTGCGGAAACTGTACAAGTGAGTTCTCCTTTTACGATTCTTTCGGGGGAAAATCTAGCGCTCTGCCTTGGCTTTGTCCTCCCCCTGCCTTTGTCTTGACTACGACCAGTTAATGGCCAGGATGGATCGCATACTTCGTGGAATGTTTCTAACTAGTTCATTTGTTGCACAAGAATGTTGGAAGACCCTTCGTACTCGGAAATCGTTCGCTGGGGAGACGAAGGAGATAGTTTCGTGGTTCTCGAGGTCGGTTGCTTCCTCCGCCTGTTCCCCTCGGGGTGTCCGCTGTCGAAACTTCCAAACTGACAGTGTTGCCTTATCGCAGTGCGAGAAATTCACAAAGACCATCCTTCCGAAACACTTCAAACACAGCAACTTTGCCAGTTTTGTGCGGCAGTTGAATAAATACGACTTCCATAAGGTCCGACAAAACAACGAAGAAAATGGACAATCGCCTTATGGACAAAACGTAAGGCTTCGTCGCTCGATTCAAGCCGAACAATTCTGACAACAGATAGGCATGGGAGTTCAAACACCCGGAATTCAGAGCGAACAGCAAGGAATCGCTTGATAATATTCGACGAAAGGCGCCGGCGCCTCGAAAGCAGACTCAGAACACCGACGACTCAGTTCCGACACAACAGATCGATCTTCTGAACCAGCAGATCGTCGCGCAGCAGCAGCAGATCCAGCACCTTTCGGATCGATACGCACAGTTGACGGTCGATCATCAGCTCATGTTGCAGGAGCTGATGAGAGTTCAGAAGACCGTTCTGAACCATGAAAATGTCATTCACCAGGTGATGAATTATTTGCTGTCAGTAGATGCTCGCCAAAGGCGCGATAGCAAAGCAGCAGCGGCCTTCCAAGCTCAAGGGCAAGGCGGTTCGAACGTGAATGGGGGACAGGTAGACGATGTGCCTTCCTCTCCCTTGCAGCATGCGTCGAAGCTACTGAGTAACATGAACGCCGAGGTCCAATTCAATTTGGCTGGCATGGAGTCGGTGGGCGAACCTTCGAAATCCGCTCCTGTTGTTTCCACCCCTGCACTAGAGGCTGGGCCGCGCAATGGGGTAGTGCGCCCGCCTACAGCGGCAGGTGCAAATCCCACCAACCTTCTATATCCAAAGATGAACGGCGAGATTGAGCCCGTTGTCTACCCTGTTGGTGCTACCAATGGAATTGATCCAATGTACAGTGAACATGTGAACAATTTGCCGTATCCTATGCCTCCAAAACAGGAAGTGGACGACACTCGCCGACAAGTTCCCGACAATCGAAAGAAGAGCACAAATGTCGATCCCGGATGGGTACGCAGCCCACACATTCTACTGGTGGAAGATGATGCAACATGTCGCCAAATTGGTGGTAAATTTCTCTATTCTTTCTCTTGTGTTATTGACACCGCGGTCGGTTCTCCTCTCTTCCTGTATGGATGCAAAGCAGCTGACAGTCTTACAGTTTGACGGACTGGAAGCGGTGAATAAGATTCAGGATGGATCGAAGTACGACCTGATTCTGATGGATATCATCATGCCAAATCTTGATGGGGTTTCTGCATGTCACCTTATTCGCCAATTTGACCGAACTCCTATCATCGCTATGACCTCCAACATTAGAAGCGATGATATTCAGCTCTACTTCCAACATGGTACGTAGTCCTTCAATCCCAAGGTCTCTGGCGTTTTGTTACTAATGCGCACCAGGCATGGACGATGTGCTACCGAAGCCTTTCACACGAAAGAGCCTGTTAGACATGCTTGAGAAGCATTTGGTTCATTTGAAGACCATTCCGCAAGGCATGGAGACTTCGCAACCCACGGCAACAGTCACAATGGCTGCTCAAACTTCGGCAACCCACTCTGTCAAGGAAGACAGCTCCCCTGGCCAATCACCAGCCACGTCAATGAATAATTGGCAGTCTCCCGGCCAATTCCAAGGCCTCCTTCAACAGGTTCAACCCCAATATGTCCCTGCGAGCGCTGCCCCAGCCGCCTACGCCGTGGACCAGAATGGAGTGCAATACCCGGCGCCTCCAGTGGCCCTCACTGCCGCTGCTGCGGCTGCGCGGCCGCCTCATCGACGGCAGATATCCGAGCTGTCTAGCGCCGCAGATAATCCAAATTTTGCGAAGCGACCGCGCATGTACGCTCAACCATCACAGCCGATGGTCAACACAGCTCAGGCTACTCGGACTGGCTAAGCTGAGAACAGTCGGTCCCTTTAAATGAACGCTTCTCGATCTATGCCAACTTTATCTCACACCCACTCCTCTCACCTCTATCTCAATCATACAATGGATCGAACCTCTTTTTCGCCTCTTTCTGCGCAATATATCGTGAAGTTTCTCTTGTATGATGATCATTACCTCGAGATTTTGCTTTTTCGTGTCCCTTGTTAATTGGCGACTACGGCGTTTGCGGTGTTTAGGGTCCTTTGCATTGATTGCAAACACTATAAGAGACGCATCCATTCACCATTGCGTAGTGATACGACGAAAGTGTGTGGAATGGCCCTTGTGCGAGAAATGCATCAAATCACTGTCGGAGCTCGTACGGAGGTGGAAGCCGAGGGGCGCTGTGTAGCATCAGCTGTCCTCCAATCATCGTTGCATTACTTTTACCTTCAAGTGTTGATACTTGGTTCTGTAATGTCTTTCTTTTATTATAATTTCTTGTTTTGCATGGAAGGCTGAGGTGCGATTTTCTGGCCAGTGACGCTCTATGATCATCCTAAGGCTTTTGCTCAGGCATTGAGTCTGTCTGGCCACATTCCTTCATCATGTCATCTACATTGGGAACCGCTTATTAGAAGATACACACATATCAAAATTATTTTAGATACAGTCTAACCCTGGTCATTTCATTTAAGAGTAATGGTGCTCTCAGTGGTTGAGATTCCCGCTAAGTCCAAATCTCCGAGACAGTCCACAATCAAGACGGCTACGTCAGCTTCAAAAGATCGAGAGTTCGTCAACCTTCTTTTCCACTATCTAGACAGATCTCTTGCATTCTCCACGTTGACGCAAATCAGTTTTACATGGTTCTAGACCGCTGGCCCCTTGACAGGGGAATCACCCTGAGTCCAGGAGGGCCCAGGCCTTTTGATGAAGTTCTGGACTTTTCGAGGCTGGAGCACGCAGAAGATGTGGCTTGTGGGTCAAGAAGGGACATCACGTGAATACAAACAGTACAAACATTTGTCGCTGACCGCCTAGGGTGGAAGTGGGATGGAATGACTCCTCGCATCGGGCTTGGCACAATTTTTGTGGATGAAAGCTCACTTGGCGGTACTTGTGAGCTTTGCGCGCCGTCGCTGACAGAGAAACTTGAGAGCGATTAACTTGATCTGCACATCATCTAGCAGCTTCGCATACCGGCTCTCGTCTCGAAGCCTGGACTATTCGGTGTTTTCATCATCCGGAAAGCGGGGTGCAAATTGAGTTAAATTATTGACGTGAGTGCGGAATGCTTCAGATTGCCCGCAGCTAGCTCTGACCACTTTCTTCTGCCAGATGGGTCCCAAAAAAGGCGGCGGCGGCCAAGCGAAGCAGAGAGGCAATGCGACTGAGGAGGTTGAGGAGACATTGCAGGCTGTGGTATGTTCATTGTATACGGAGCGACCAGCGCACTGGCACTGCCGTTCGCTAGATCATGGGACGACGATGGCTGATTGTGTGCTTCGGTGCTCTCAGGTTCTTGCCGATACTTTCGAAACTAGATTCGAGCCTTTTACCCTTGAGAAGCCTCGTGTATGTTGTCCGTGATTGAACCATTTCGTGAAGGACGATGCGATTCGAAAACTTGGCGTGCCGAAAAAGTCGGTAGCTGACGTGGAGTACGATAGTGCCTCTTGCCGCTTGCGAATACACCGTTGATTGAGTACACTTTTGAGTTCTTGGCAAACGCCGGCGTCGAGGAGGTTTTCCTTTATGGAGGGGCTCATTCGGATCAGTTGGAGAGATACATTAAGTATGTTGATATCTGCTTTGATTAAGGGATGTCCACTGACCGTTGGCATCTACTGAAGTGCATCGAAATGGAGAAGCAACTCGTCGCCTTTCAAGCAATTGACTTTCCTCAAGTCAACATCGACTTCAGTTGGTGATGTTATGCGTGATCTTGATGGCAAACACCTGATCACTGGCGACTTCATTGTGGTTAGCGGTGACGTGATCAGTAACCTGCCTATTGAGGGTGCACTGGCAACTCATCGTGCCCGGCGCCAAGCAGACAAGAATGCAATCATGACTATGATCTTGCGAGAGGCTGGTCGAAACCATCGCACAAAGTCGTCCTCCGTGTCCCCTGTGTTCGTTATTGATCCCACCAAAGATCGTTGTTTACACTATGAGGAAATTGAGCATCATTCTGACGAGTCATCTCGCCTGACTATCGACACCGAGCTTATTTCATCTCATGCGGAGATCGATATCCGACAGGATCTAATTGACTGCAATATTGATATTTGTACGCCTGACGTGTTGAGCTTGTGGTCCGATAGTTTCGATTATCAGTCTCCGCGAAAGCATTTCTTGTTCGGTGTGCTCAAAGATTATGAGCTCAACGGCAAAACCATCCACACGCATATCATCAAGGACCACTACGCTGCTCGAGTGAGGAATCTGAAAGCATACGACGCAGTGAGCAAGGATATTATATCGAGATGGACGTATCCACTGTGCCCGGATACAAACTTGCTTCCCGGTCACACCTACGACCTCCGCAAGGGCAATCTGTATGCAGAACAGGGCGTTACTTTGGCGCGTTCATGTGTCATTGGGCGGCGAACGGTTATCGGGAAAGGCACAAGCATTGGCGACAAGACGACAGTCAAGGACACAGTCCTTGGAAGGAACTGCAAGATCGGGAAAAACGTTACATTGGACGGTGCCTATGTTTGGGATGGTGTGGTGATTGGCGACGGCACAACAGTTCGGCAGGCTATCATTGCCGATAAGGCTGTGGTCGGCAATAATTGCAGTGTTGAACCTGGCGCTCTTCTCTCATATGAAGTCAAAATCGCTGATGGTGTGACTGTGAGCGAAGGCAGAAGAATCACAAAGGCGTCGAGAGAGGAAGACGGGGGCCTACCAGCGAATGATCCGGATGTGGTCGGTGAAGGAGGTGAAGGTCACGAATATTTCCACGAGGAAGACGAGGACGAAGACGACGCTGCATCCAATGCTTCCTCAGGACTGGGTACGCACCTTCCCCTACACTTTTCAGGCCCCTCCTCATCATCACTTTGAATGGGTGTCGAGTACTAATATCTCTTTAGTGTACAACATGGCGCAGCTCTCTCTTTCTACGGAGTCTATCTCTACCCTGTCCTCTGAGATTTCTCATTTCGGCGGATCTCGATCCGAGAGCTTCGGTACTTCGTACTCTGAAGATGAGGATGCGGACCATTTCGTGCACGACGCTGCAGCCAGTGTCTACGACAGTTTGAAGGACGGCGTCACATCGGACGTTGTGCAGTTGGAATTGGTCAGTTTGCGGATGACTGCGAATGCCTCTGACCACCAGCTCCGACGAGCTGTTGTCACAGCCTTCATGAAGCGAACCCAACAACTGATCGAAGGAGGAAAAGGTGCTGGTGAAGCGATTCGGGACATTTTCGGCACATATCGCGAGGTTGTTGAACGGTGTATGTTCGATCGAGACAGCGACGAGAAAACCGACCAGGTCGACTTCTTACTCCTGCTCCAACAGGACCTTGTACATCGACCTCGCGGCGAGACAGTTCTACTGTTCGCTGCTAAGGAGCTCTACGATTTGGAGCTCTTCGAGGAGGAAGCCTACGAGCAATGGTGGGCCGATGAGCGATCCAGTGCCAGCGAAGAGATGAGGCAGGTGCGGAGTCAGACCCAACAGTTCGTGGACTGGCTCGCCAATGCCGAGGAAGAGGAAAGTAGTGAAGAGGACGAGAGTGAGGAAGAGAGCGATGAGGAATGAAACTGAAGCCAGGCACTACATAGACATGCCCTTGGAAAAGAGTGGAAAAGCAGGGATGAGTTTTGCGTTATGAGGCTATATCAACATAGACGAGCAAGTTATGATATCCATTGATGGGCCATATATAATTTCATGATCAATATTCGATATGTTGTTATGCCTAATCTTCTATCTATGGACAGAGCCGATTTCGAGTGAGATCGTTGCCTGGCTGCCTAAGACCAGTAGCCTGGAAAATGGCTCCAAGGCGTCTATTTAAGTGCACCATTATTTAGCTTCAGTCGAAGTACGTACAAGATACATTTCTCTTTGCATCGATAATCTCTAACAGTCACTCTCTTCTTGGCCGTGACTCATAATTTCTATCTCACTAGATTTAACCAGTCCTTGAAGCTGTCTGTACTGAGCCTTTCACGGATGCAGTGACATCATTGCTTCTCCCATTCTCCCGTGGACCCAGTCAGCTGGGCATCGATATCTAAGAAGGCGCTGCAAGATACTCCGAGAATACCTAAAGAGCCCCAGAGGATCCAATGACAGCAGAGGGAAACCTCGAAGGATATCAAACGGTAAGTTAGTTAATTGTTGAGCCCATTGAGCCGTACTTTGATTTCTCCCCACAGTGGGTGGCCTTTCCGCGAATACCAGCGGAGTCATCCGAACAAGATTTTCCTTCCTTATGACTGGGGAGGCTTGCTGATCTGTCAGATCGTACATCAGCTCTCAGCCTCTAAGCCATCCCCAAGAATCTCGCTTGTTTCCAACCCCTTTAACTCACTCATACTGCTCCACATACGTCTGCAGGCTTCCCCTTGACACTATCAGTCAGTTGAAACAATCAGTGATTGATGTCTTGGGTAACAGTACACGCTTGCTTCGAAACGTTTAGACGCCCCACTCCCGTGACGTCCAGCGATCATACGTGATAACTAATCACAATCACCCCTCGCTCTCTCCCTTGACGCTGAACTCGATAAGCGACGCAACGACCCCGTTTGGTGCTAGTGCTGCATAGTTCCGTTTACCCTTCCATCGCTGTTGACACCATCTTCAGTTCCCTGGACTGAAAATAGTTACCCACTTTTTGTTGGTAAGCTGCGACTTGTGTTGTCCCGGAAAAGAAGAAGGCCTCGAGGTACAACATCGAGGCCTACTTTTTTTTCTAGTCAGCACATATCGGCTTGCCACAGCATAGATCTTCACCACGCCTCCTCTAACGAGAAAAAGGAAGGCGGCCGAGGCGGCGATTACAGACCAGGAACCATCCATAACCGCCACCGAGGTTTCCGTCGCTGATTCGCGAACCGCCACCGGCAAAACCTCGTCAAACAAGAGGTCTACTCGTGAAAAGGACAAGCTCGCGGACCAAGATCCTGACACAGATTCGGTATCGGTGGCGTCTGCGAGCGTCACTGTTCAGAACAAGCAAAAGGGAATCGATCTCGTCACGCCGGCGTCTACCAGCATGGATTCAGACGATGATTTTATGACGGATGCGTCCAGCGCCGATGACTTCTTGGATACACAGGGAAGTGATGATGAGAGTCTAGGAGAAGGTATGTCCTAGCGATTTTCGATCTCCCGTTTCGTACTTTGCTGACGCGGTCTTTCCTCGGTTTCTAGAGTTTGGCGACGAGTTCGACGGCGGATTTTCTCAAGATAAGGATCTACTAGGGAACACAAAGAAGCCATATGAAGTCGACTTCAGAGTTCTGAGCCCAGAGGATATCGATCGGGAGCAGAGTCAGCAGGTCACCGAGGTCTCGCAGATTTTGGGCCTGCCACCGGAGTCGTCCGCGATTCTATTACGGTTTGGGAGATGGAACCGGGAGAAGCTCATAGAGTCCTACATGGATCATCCGGAGGAGACACTCGAGGAAGCTGGGCTTGGGACGAATTTTTATGGGACACCGAAGACAGAGGTTGTACCAGGGTTCATGTGTGACATTTGCTGTGAGGATGGCGACGATTTGGAGACATATGCTATGCGCTGCGGACATCGCTTCTGCGTTGACTGCTACCGACATTATCTCGCGCAGAAAATCCGCGAGGAGGGAGAAGCTGCGAGGATAGAATGTCCCGGGGACGGCTGCCGTATGATTGTGGATTCGAAGTCCCTGAGTCTTCTCGTCACCGATGATCTCAAGGAGAGGTAAGTCTTCTACACAAAGTCTTGTTGTGTTGGAACCCTTATTGACGCGGGCCTTGCAGATATCAAACGCTATTGATGCGCACTTACGTTGATGACAAGGAGAATCTCAAGTGGTGCCCGGCACCAAACTGTGAGTACGCGGTCGACTGCCCCGTCAAGCAGCGCGACCTCAATCGGATCGTGCCTACGGTGCAATGTGCCTGTAAGCATTTCTTTTGCTTTGGCTGCACGCTGAACGATCATTTACCGTCGCCGTGCACGTTGGTCAAGATGTGGCTCAAGAAGTGTGAAGACGACTCAGAGACCGCCAACTGGATCTCGGCCAACACGAAGGAGTGCCCAAAGTGCCATTCGACGATCGAGAAGAACGGGGGTTGCAACCATATGACATGCCGCAAATGCAAGCACGAGTTCTGCTGGATGTGCATGGGCTTGTGGTCTGAACACGGCACCAGCTGGTACAACTGTAATCGCTACGAGGAGAAGTCAGGATCAGAAGCTCGCTCAGCGCAGGCGAAGTCTCGGGCATCCCTCGAAAGATACTTGCATTACTACAACAGATACGCTAACCACGAGCAATCTGCGAAGCTCGATAAAGATCTCTACCTCAAGACAGAAAAGAAAATGACAAGCCTACAATCTCAATCCGGTCTCTCGTGGATTGAGGTTCAGTTCCTCGATACTGCATCTCAGGCACTTCAGCAGTGCCGACAGACTTTGAAGTGGACTTATGCCTTTGCATATTATCTTGCTCGGAACAACCTGACGGAAATCTTCGAGGACAACCAGAAAGATCTGGAGCTTGCGGTGGAGAGCCTTAGTGAGATGTTCGAAAAGCCAGTACCTGAATTGGCCAATCTGAAAGTTGATATCTTGGACAAAACGGCCTACTGCAACAAACGCCGAGTGATCCTTCTTAGCGACACCGCCCAGAAATTGAAGCAAGGTAAGCTCTCATTCGTTACACAATGTTGATGCACGAGATAAAGCTGACAACTATATCTCTTCAGGGGTATGGTCATTCAATGTTGAATGGTAGACTATATAGAGCCGACAGACACCCAGCTGTTCCAGATGTTGATAATTCAGTCAAAATCTGGCGAACAGGCCAGATGTGAATGGGATTTTCATGACGTGAATGATGACAGCGCATATGATTACTATTTCTGATTCATACAAGCTCATTACATTTATCTGTTTGCACCCGGTGTGACTGACTTTACTGGAGTTAGCGAGGCAGTGACTCACTTATTTTATTGTATCAGTTAGCAATGCATTATTTTCATCTCTTTTCGTCAGGTCAGTTGGACAATGGGTACGGAGGATACAACTAAGAATTTAAATATACAGCTGGTGTATGTATGCATTAAGACAGGGTCATTATATCCTAGGAAGTAGAAGGGTATAGCAATCACAAGCAATGGTATGTAGATTGCGTGCTCCTCCTGTTCTTAAAATCACCACAAAACCAGTCTACAAGGGTTAATTTCTATCTAGTGCTGATAGTCCATTAACAAGAGGAATGGTTCTTTGAAGGCTAACTAGGTAACGTTATCATGGTCACTGATCACTTGACTAGGGGTTCAAAATCTGATTAGGGATCAGATAAGGAGCTCAAGCTAACCAAGAGCTTGGTATTAGAATTTAGTAACATTAAACATTGGTTATTCGGTTTCCTCCGGGACTCGGAGGATCCAGTGCTGATATGATAAGATATCTGCTTCGGGGTGGCGGACAAGAACAGGTTTATGAGATGCTAGACAGGCAGAAGTTGACAAGGCTTCCAGGGGAAGAGTAGGCGCCGACTGCATGAAATGATTCAACTGCTGCTGCTGCTGTCATTCTCATGTATCTTTACCTATCCTACTCGGATAACTAGGATATTCGAGGGTTGTTTTGAGTATACCGAAGAAATCTCCGTTATCGGAACCTCGGTGTAGTCTAGGCTTGCTGGATGATTAAGCAGCGGAGCCGCGACCTCATTATTAGCAACTAATCGTGATGGTGCGCCTGGCGACAGTAGTATATCGTGCTAGAGCGATGTGTGTTAGATCTAGAGTAAAATGTCATACACTTCGTTCACCATCGTCAACTTCTAAGCAAGTTAGTAACGTCTCGTCGCTCGATTGATTTGGTCCGAGTTGTCTTGTGTTCAATCCACTGGTGGAAGTAGTGACTTTAGCTCCGCGGCATTCGACTTTAGCGCAGCAAACGAAAAAGAACAATAATTTCCCCAACCTGGATTTTCCGGAAACATTGTCAACCTCTCGATCGATCAGGCCCTACATACATCCGGCCCTCTCCTTTGCCTCACGCATTGGAATTCATCACTTATTACTCCCGTTGATTGAGTTTTCCTTGAGGCCCATATCCGTTTCTCCTATCGTCCTCGACTCTTTTTGCGCCCAGCTCGTTCCTCTTCGCCGCAGGCTCAATCCAACCGAGAATCGTCGCTCCTGCCAAAGCCCGCTTTCATCGGCATATTGAAAAGAACATTTGGACAAGCTTGAGGCACCCGTCTTCTTGGCCTCTCCTCTCCTCCCTTCATCCTCCTTCAATTTCGTGCGGCTCCGGCTGCGTCCGGAGCTATTAGAGCTCAATGGCGGTCCCCGAGCAGATCCCAGGGCAGGAATATGAGTATGTTGCTATATTCAACTTGGATTCCACCACTCCATATTTGCAACGCTGTCGGTGGCGCGAGGAGAAGGCAATCTGAAGTTTACTTCTCGCGAGCCGATCTGCTTACCTCCAATCACACTGCCAGTCTCACCGACGTAATGCTAACCTCTGTAATACGAAAGCTACGAAGCCCTTCCCTCAAACTATGGCCTCGGCCGGAACATGTTGGCCGGTGCCTTTGCAGGGATAATGGTATGTCGGCGTTGAAAATTGGGGCTTTTGCGAATTCCGTGGCGATACTGACCGGAAGGAAAGGAACACGCTGTCATGTACCCGGTAGACTTATTGAAGGTATGTTGGGCATGATGACAATATTTCTCTTAGATCACTTTCGGACGCGTAACTAATATCGGGGTGGCTACGGACAGACGCGCATGCAAGTTATACATCCTACAACCGGAGGTCTTTACACCGGCCTGACCAATGCGGTCTCCACGATTTATCGCATCGAGGGGTGGCGGACGTTATGGAAGGGAGTCTCGAGTGTGATTGTTGGTGCTGGTAGGGATGCACATATCACTGACATATTTGGGGGATGAGGAAAGGCTGACAGTCCTGGTTCGGCAGGTCCGGCGCATGCCGTGTACTTTGGTACTTATGAGGTTGTCAAGGAAATGGCCGGTGGAAATGTCGACGAGGGCCACCATCCGCTTGCTGCCGGTAAGTCCTCTCAATTATAATTCTGTCGACGCAGGAAAAAGTGCTAACATTTCCAAGCCGCTAGTGGAGCGGCGGCCACCATTGCCAGCGATGCTTTGATGAATCCATTCGATGGTAAGTCGTCTTCGATGGGTTGACCTATTTGACTCCTTTGACACCCGGAAATAGTCATCAAGCAACGGATGCAAGTACATGGCTCCGTACATAAGAGCCTTTTACAATGCGCCACGTCCGTTTACCGCACTGAGGGTCTGCACGCATTCTACGTCTCTTACCCCACTACACTCTGCATGACGGTGCCTTTCACGGCTACTCAATTCGTGGCGTACGAGTCGATCTCGAAAGTGATGAACCCGTCCCAGGAATATGACCCCTTCACTCACTGCATCGCTGGTGGTCTCGCTGGTGCCTTCGCTGCAGGTCTTACTACTCCTTTGGACGTTGTGAAGACGCTTCTTCAGACACGTGGGTTGGCGCAGAATGAGGAGATTCGATCGGCAAAGGGCCTTTTCAATGCGGCGGCCATCATCAAGCGCCAGTTTGGCTGGAGAGGGTTCCTACGTGGCGCTCGTCCCCGCATTATCTCCACGATGCCCAGCACCGCGATTTGCTGGTACGTTGTTATCTGCGCTTGAACAGGGCTCCAGAACTGACATCGGCATACAGGACATCGTACGAGATGGCCAAGGCCTACTTCAAACGCCAGGAGTGAGATCTTCGAGCTCCTACCCGTAACGGCCCTTGTCACATAGATGCAACTATACCTACCATTTCTCCGACTTGAAACGATTCCCATCGGCAAGCGTGAAAAGTCAATAGGGTTTCAGACTGAAAAAAATGAAAAATTTCAAAAGCTATATTTCAATGCATATTGCATAAGAGAAGGGGTACCGGAAGAGCAGGGAGAGAGCAAACCCGCGGGTTGGGAATACTCTGTCCTAGCCGGCCACGGACCGCTTTGCGATGTGATTTCTATATTTCCTCCATATTCCTCCTTCTCCTGACATGTCTTTTCGTCTTCCTCCGACCCTGGCTACCCACCTCATCTGCTGCTTTGCTTTGCGCACCTCCTGCCGAGGTGGTTCTGGATTTCAGGCACCCCCGACGTTTGGACCACCTCGTGGACGATACACTTCTCCGATTCATGTTTATCCGTTCCGATAATGTGTGCATAAGTTCTCTTTGGGACGGGTGTTGTGGGTTTGATATAGAAGGACTTCTTTCTTCATTGGGAACATACTTGAGGCGGCTCGTCTCATGAGATTTCCGAGACGAAAATGTGAGCTCCTAATTTAGAGTTCTCTACTGCTTGATCGATGTATCCTATATTGTGCTGGCGTTGGGCTTGCAGGAAAGCTTTCCTTGCGATTATGATTTGGGACCTTCACTTGATCCCAGTACCTGGTTGGATATGTACTCAATAGACGGAACTATTGGCTCAAGCTCAAAAACTACTTACTATAAACTCGAAAGAAGAAGATTGAGAAACTAGGTAGTAGATATCTGTCCAGTAATTAAGGTATTATTACTACCATCCCAGTCGTAGTATCACCGTGGGGTAGTGTCTCCTCGATCCGGCGGTCCAACGACGTCACGCGAGGAACGTTCTGATGGAAACGAGACGAAAAATCAATCAGCAATCCCATCAACTTCCAGCAACCCTCCTGTTCGTCTGTTCCTCCCCAGACTCACTGGCCATCGATTCCATCTTCCCCTTCCATCTATCCATCCAATTCTTCATCCCTACTCTACCACGCCACCCGTACCGCCTCTGGACATCCCGACATCGCCCCCCTCGGTTCCCGACAACCCTACAATTTCGCCTCCGCACTCCAATTGTGGTCGATCGCATGGCTGGTGCGGGCGGGTCCTGCATTTCCGCCGGCGTGAATGATGCGCTCCAAGCCTGCTGCGTCTTCGCTGCAGAAGACATACGATGAGTGCTATCTCTCGTGCTCCACGGCTGTATACTTTGAGGGCCAGGTCTGTCGCCCCCCTCCCTTCCTATCTCGGATGTTCGCTCGGTGTCAATTGATATTTTCTTTTGTCTGAGTACTGATCTGCTCTGATATTCTAGAACAACGAAGATGAAGCTTTGAGAGCATGGCGCTCTGCTCTAGACACAATCTCTTATCACAACGCCTACCGACTATCGTCGACTTATACACCCAAGAACGAAACGGAAAAAGCGCTCCAAGATTCGATCCGCCAGCTAGAACTCCAGTGCCGAGAGCGAGTTGATCTCTTGGAAGCTCTTCGTGAAAGCAGGAAAGAAGCACAGGAGAAGGACAGTCCCACCACGAGCGGTGTCGGACACCGATTCTTCAAAGGCAAGTCGGTCTCAAAGTCACCTACTTCGAACACACCCGGTTGGATCGGAGACGGGACGGTACCTCCGGTGGGTTATACGGACTTATCTCGACCGCCACCGATCCCAGGACGTCCAGCACCGGTGACGCAGGCGAGCTCAGAATCGGTTATCCAAGACAGCAGCGTTGCGTCTGCGACTAGCTTACCGGCGTTACGAGTTCCATCGCATTCGTCCGGCAAAAACCAGTCTCGCAACTCGAGCCCCGAGAAACGGAAGACGATGCCTACCACTCTGCGCAAGTCGGACGGGCACAAGAAGCACAGCAAGAACAAGGATACTCTCCGGCGGAAGGATTTGCGGCCGGCTGCGTCTCAGGCTGCGGGTTTAGCCTGGGGGAACATCTACCGGCTCCCCTCAGCATCTGGGAATCTAGCAAGTGACGCCGCAATAACGTCCTCGCGGCAAAGTATCTCCAGTGACTCTGGGTTTCGGAAAGATTCTGGTCAGTTCAGGTCCCACTCCGGGGATGAGCTTGTATCGAAGAAAAGTGCGGCAGACGACTCAGATGGCCGGGAGCCTCGACCTGTCCGGTCTGCGCGACGGACAATCAGTAACACAACCCCAGTGCCAACGCTAACATCAATTCATCACTCCCCGGCTGGTGAGGTCCGGCAGCCGTCAGGCAGTCGGAGCAGGACCCTCGCCCAACCATCGTCGGAGCCTGTTGACAGCCCTCTGAGTAGTGCTAGGCCCTCCGTGAGACCCAAACCTGTTGCGCTCAGAGCTTCACCTCAGGGTCCGCAATCGAGCAATATTGGCCCAACCTCATTCCCTATCAGAAAAACGAGACCCGAGACCACAACGAGCATTTCGGACAACCCACAAAGCAAGGCCACATCGAGGTCTCGGATCAACTCCGCGTCGACAGGAAAGCCCGTCTCCCGGACCCAACCTGAGGATTTGAGTCCCTCCATGAGGCAACTGGAGATATCAGATAGTTCTACTCGGCGCAAACCACAACCTGCGCATACAGTTACACCGCCCTCAAGCGATCAAGAATCGACAGGCCCGAAGTCGATAGACGCGGACGAGGAACTAGAGGAAGAAGATGAAGACGACGACAGTTCCATTACGGATATCATGAACAAACTGCCCAAGGGCATTGACCCAAATGCGGCCCGGCAGATCCTCAATGATATCGTCGTCCGAGGTGACGAGGTCCACTGGGATGATATTGCCGGACTGGACGCCGCCAAGAAAGCGCTCAAAGAAGCCGTTGTCTACCCGTTCCTTCGCCCGGATCTTTTCTCTGGGCTTCGGGAACCCGCTCGAGGGATGCTCTTGTTCGGCCCACCGGGAACAGGTAAGACGATGCTCGCTCGAGCAGTAGCCACGGAGTCGAAGTCGACCTTCTTCTCTGTCTCCGCATCAACATTAACATCCAAGTGGCACGGCGAGAGCGAGAAGCTCGTTCGAGCACTGTTTGGGCTCGCGAAAGCATTGGCTCCGTCCATCATCTTTGTCGACGAGATCGACTCGCTCCTTTCGTCGCGCTCCTCCGGAACAGAAAACGAAGCATCGCGACGATCGAAGACGGAGTTTCTGATCCAGTGGTCGGACCTTCAACGAGCAGCAGCCGGCCGTGAGCCATCAACAAAGAGAGGTGGTGGAGACCCCAGTCGGGTCCTCGTCCTGGCAGCGACCAACGTGCCTTGGGATATAGACGAAGCGGCTCGTCGGCGGTTCGTCCGCAGACAGTACATCCCCCTGCCCGAGCACCATGTTCGCGACCAACAGCTCCGCAAGCTCCTGAGCCATCAGGTGCACGAACTGGATGACGAGGACATTGAAGTCCTCGTCCATGTCACAGAGGGTAATTCCATTATCATCATCCACCACCCCATTCCCTTGTCTACCAAATACTCACAAGATGAACCAAAAATCACAGGCTTCTCCGGCTCCGACATCACCGCCCTCGCCAAAGACGCCGCCATGGGTCCCCTCCGCAACCTCGGTGAGGCCCTCCTCCACACCCCCATGGACCAAATCCGGCCCATCCGCTTCCAAGACTTCGAAGCAAGTCTCAAGTCAATCAGACCCAGCGTCAGTCGCGACGGGCTACGCGAATACGAGGAGTGGGCCAGGAAATTCGGCGAACGGGGCGGCTGATTCTCTCCCTTCTGCGCCTGACATAACATTTACGTTCTTTTTGCACGTCTTCGTGGCAGATTTCTCTAGCAATCGGCCGGTTGCACGTCACCTCCATGGTGGAGTCCATCGTACATGCTCCTCGGTATTTGGTGTTTTCCGCACAGCTTGTTTCGGCGTGGTCTTCCTCGGGTGGTTTACATGTCTTGTTATGGTTGTTCGGCTGGTTCGGTTTGAATGGGGTCCTGGTGTATAGGTACATACATGGTATTGGTGGTACCGGAGGAGCGGGCGCTTTTTTGAAATGACTTTATAGTATCCCTGGCGTCCATGGTTCAACTTGGTGATCTCGATGTTAGGGGCATGGATAAGGTGGGATCGGAGTCTCAGTGCTCGTCGTTACATTGAGCTTTGGCAGCTGCAGCTTTCTATGTTCAACCATCGGTATCTAGCGATGATCTGCGGCACAACCTTGTCGCCACAAGGATGCTACTTATGCTTACTAGAGGTAGATACAAAACGATCTTCCACCCAACTGGGCAAGTCATCTCAGTGGAGATATCATCTCATTGACAATAAGAAGTAATAGGTATGTAAGCGGTAGTAGGTATGGCGATAAAGACAAGCACATCACAAAGGGAAAGGGTAGGCCAGGGACGGACAATAGAAAACAGGGTGGGCCAGGTCGAGTAATCAGGGAGTTGACAAGAGAATAAGTCGTGGGTCTCGTCGAGCGACGAGCAAGACGCGACCAAGTGGGAATGAGAAGGGGCATTCTTGTATATTCACAATGCCATCAAACATTCAACAACCCGGCCGAAGAAAAGAAGATCGGTAAGCAGCGAAGGATGCTAAATATGGAGGGAGAAAAACAATCGTGGTATCCCAATCAACGAACATTTCCTCAAACCCAGAGTTGATGGAAAACATAGACAGTTATCAACTGTGCGCACTTTACAAGTCGATCAGGCTGCCACCGGCCTGAGACTGCTGCTGGTACGGCCGCTGAGTCGCCCAAGGGTTGTTCGAAGATTGAGCAAAGCCTGTCGACTGAGGGACAAATTGCTGCTGGTTATAGAAAGGGTTGTTGCCTGTGTGAGTGGCTCGCAGACGATCCAAACCCTGACCGGCAGAGTTGACGAAGGTGCCTGGAGCAGTATGTTGGGCTGGGATACGTAGATCGCCGACGTTGCCGAAAGTGTCCTGCCCCTCGCCGGTGGCTAGAAGAGCATTGAGACGGGCGTGGTGAGGATTGTTCGTTTGTGGCGGTGTGCTCTTGGGAGGTGCTGGAGCCTGGAAATTGGCGATAGGGTTAGGAGAGGAAGTAAACTGATTGGTCGCTCTTTCTTCCGCGAGCGTGTTAAGGGATGGAGGTCCCGTCGACGTATGGGGCCGAGTCTGGAACTGAGTGCGCGCAGCAAACGGGTTGTTGGACCCGGTAGGCATGGGTTGCAAGGCATTCGCTGTCTGGCCACCGCTCTGGGCCCATGGGTTGTTGCTACCTGCCGGCGAGACATTCTCTTGTGCTTGCTGTTGCTGCTGATACTGCTGGTACTGCTGCTGCTGCTGCTGCTGCTGCTGCTGCTGCTGGGAGAATATGTCGGTGCCATACGGATTGTTCGTGGTAAAAGCCGTTTGTTGAGGCTGGAGGGCCGCCTGTGGCTGCAAGAAGTTGTTCTGAAGCTGGCCGTATGGGTTCTGATCGAATGCAGTTGGCTGATTTTGGAATCCATTGGCGTATCCGTTGGGCATTCCAGTGACCTGGTTTTGAAATCCGGTGGGCTGTGCGTATTGGTTGTTCAAGTAACCGGTAGACAGAGGCTGTTGGGCGTTAATGGGGTTGCCAAACCAGTCGACAGCGCCTTGCTGCTGGTATCCCTGGTTATACCCGGTGGGCTGCGGTTGAGCCACAGGAGTATCGTCAAAAAGCGATTGGGCATTGCTCTCTTCCAGCTCCCGTTTCCGCAGTTCCTCTTCTTCCTTGCTCAACTTGATCGCTTTGGCCAGATCCTCATCTTCTTCTCCCATCATGGATTGCTTTTCCCGTCGTCTCCGCTCCTCCTCTGCTTCTGCCTTGCTCGCCTCGATAGCCAGGCGATACTCTATGTCTTCCTCATCGGCCGGTCGGCGACGCTCCCGTCGGTCAGATCGGCGCGAAGGCTCGGGCCCATGGCTCTGGTACTCGTCCAGTCCATTCACCCGTGATTTCCAAAGCTTACGGTCGGATCGTTCACTGCGCAAGCGGTCCTCATCGAGAATGAGAGTGGTAAGTTCCTTGGCCGCAACACGAACTGTATGAGACAGGAGATAGCAATCGTTAGCAAAGGGTTACCCGGTCGCGCAAACACTCGTCGCAGTACCACGTACCGTTCTGGCCAACATCCCTCCCGTCCTCATCCACGTATTGAAACTCGCGTAGCGTCTTGATAATGTAGACATTCTTTCGGGCCCACGTAACAACCAGCTCGGATCCTTCATGAAGGCAATAATCTAATACCTTCAACGACTTGAGAACATGGCGCCAATTTTTGCCCTTGTCGTTCAGTCGCTTATCGAGCATGTCCATAATCTCGTAGAAATCTGTCGGACTAGTCGTATCCGTCAGCCTGGATCCGGGTTATGCCGAAAGAAATGGAATCATACCTGCTGAAGGTCATGGCAGCAATTTCTGCCATTTCGGTGCCCGTCGGGCCCCAAGGGTCATTGCTCGTCGCTGAATCAGGTCAGTACGAGTAGCATAAATACAAAAGCACAGACATGTCATGAAAAAAGGAACGATAGCAGCCTCATGGTCACCCCTCTAGATCCGACGGAGGAGAAGAGGCGAAGATAGGAAAAGCGAGAAAAAGGAGAAAACCAAGACATACCATTTCGAACTTTGACTTGTACTGAAGAGTAACCCTTCGTTACGTTCTTCACACTGCGGACAACTTTCGACATCTTAAATGGTGACTATGTATGAGGGTGAATTTGGTTCCAGAAATTCAACACGAGCGCGGTCCCGATTCTTGCGGGGAAACGAGGGCGCCGGATCGCGAATTGTTCGCCTTTCTGTTGGTCGGCGGATGGGATCGATTTGACGTCGTATGATGATGGAAAATAAGACAATATTGGAGTGTCTTGGAGTGAGACCAGGTAGTTGTTCTTGGATAGCTCGTAGAGATAGATGGCGTGGTCGTCGTCTTCTCCTTAGTCCTTATCGCACGGCCCAAGCAGGACAAGGCGGTGGTGTATGTAAGCCGCGTGCGGGATTCCAGTCAATAATGAATGCGCCGCAAGTATTCTGGCGAGGGGGAGTGTCGGCGCTGGAAATGAGGGCAAAGGGTCAAGGAAGCAGGAAGCGATCGGATGGTAGAGGAAGTTTGTCTGGTGAATCTATTATTTGACCTCCAGCGCCTCCGGACGAAGCAGAAAGATGAACGTGGAGGAAGAGGGAAGAGGAGAGAGAGAGGGGAGCCGGGCGGGTCAGCAAGTTTGGGCCTTTGGTTCCGACAAGATTCTGATGACGAATTGGGCGGCGGGTGGCAGTGGCCTCAATAAGAGCACTCTTTCTGTGCACGGCAAGATAAAGAACTTTTTCGAGAATGTTGTCAATAAGAGGATTTGGGTACTTCCACTCTGGAGGTCTGAACAATGTCAATGAATAATCATTCTTGCGTCAAACAAAGGGTTGGCTGATTACCTTGTGAGGCTTCGGGTTCACTCCATGCAAGTACTATCAATTGCACACCAACAACAATAGGAGAACCAGAAAGGAGGCAATTGATTTATTAACGAGCTCAAACCCTGCAGCAAATTTGAGAGGAAAAGTGAAGAATTCAAAGAAGCAAAGACTACTGAATAGAGGAGGTCAAGTGCTGCACATATATTAGTGAAGGCAGCAGCACGGAGGTGCGGAGTAAGACCGGGCAGTGGCCGGACAGATTAATTAATATAATTGCTAGCTCAATAGAGAGATGAGATTGACCTTATGGTTTACTATTTCCATATCTACTTGACCCTCTCTGGGTTCATAACTATCATTATTGGTGAATCCTGTATGGTCATATACAAGGAGTAGTGGCTGGTCAATATCATCCTCTCGCTACATATATCCAAAATCACCAGACCACAACTTTCTATCCTGGGCTCGGCTCAGCTGTTTCTAAGTCCCAATTCATCATTCCAGCATGAATACCAATCCTCTGTTACCCAGCCACACCGCAGACTCCGAAGACAAAGATTCTGGGACTGCTATACTTCTCGTGGCAAACTGGCCGCGTACGCCTTGGACTTGGCATCAACCATCAGTCAATGAAGAACCACGGGCCATAGCCGATGCAGTAATTCTCCCTTGGTTCAAAGGAATCTAGATGGAACAGTTTTGTTCACTATATCTACTTTGTGGCGGTGCTTCTCATCGTCCATGATTGTGAGATGAAAGCGAAGACACCCGAGGATCTCCATCTACGTCATCGTAGGCCGAGTCGGCTAAGTTCTTGGATTCTGGAACACTTCCTGAAACGTATGATGCTGGAAACCTTGGCATATATCCATGGTAGATCTGTTTACATATTTAGGACGATCTCGAACAGGAAGTGAAGAGATATCAGAGGTTAAAGAACAAACAAGTCGGAGTTATGCATTACATGCCTGAAATCGTGATCATTTGTGTCTATCAATTTATCATACCCCGTCTAGTCATCTCGCTTTCGAATACCTCAAGACATCTCTCTCCCTACGACTGCTCCATGCTCAAATATTTGTCCTCGGCACCCTTGATGCACTGAATGTTGGCACCCAGCTTGTTCAGTGTCTCGACGTACTCGTCATACGGATCCGAGTCAAAGACAATGCCACCGCCGGCTTGCAAATAGGCAACTCCATCCTTGACAAGCATCGTCCGGAGCGCGATGCATGTGTCCATTGCACCAGGCACCAGATTCATCCCGTCAGCACTCGAGCTATCGAATCCGAAGTAGCCCACCGCGCCCGCGTAGACTCCGCGCTTTTCGCCCTCAAGCTCAGCGATCAACTGCATAGCTCGAACCTTGGGGGCACCGGACACAGTTCCCGCAGGGAAGATGGATCGGAACGCATCGAAGCGCGTCTTGTCCGGCCGTAGAATCCCCGACACTTGCGACACAAGATGCTGAACATGCGAGAATTTCTCCACCACCATCAACCGGTCGACCTGAGTTGTCGTAGGATCACAGACCCGGTTGACATCGTTGCGCGCCAAATCAACCAGCATGACGTGCTCGGCTCGGTCCTTCAGACTGCCCCTCAACTCGGCGGCCAGAGCATCGTCCTCCTCGGCAGACTTGCCGCGCTTTACCGTTCCCGCAATGGGGTGCGTGATGATCCTGCCTTTCTCCTCCTTTACGAGGAGCTCCGGACTCGCTCCGACAAGTTGGAATTTCTCGCAGTCGATATAGAAAAGATAAGGGGATGGATTGACGGTGCGCAAATGACGGAAGAGGTTGAAGGGATGCAAAGAAGTGGGACGTGACAGGCGCTGCGACGGCACTGTCTGGAAGATGTCTCCCTTGGAGATATGTTCCTTCAGTCTGGTCACATGCCGCTCGTACCCTTCCCTACCTATGTTGGATGTGTATTCTTGGTTCGGAATAATCGGTCCCTGAGGGGGAAGGGGACATTCTGGCCGCAGCAACAAGTCGATGGTCTGCTGGAGCGCCTCTTGGCCTTTACGGTATTCCGCTTCAAGTTCCGAATCGGTGCTCGGAATAGGAATGTATGTTACGACCTTGATGACCTGGAAGAAATGGTCAAAGGCGACAATGGTCTTGAACATCATAAAAAGCGACTCGGGAATCCCCAGCACGTCCTTGACTGGCCGAGCCGTCTTGGGCTCAAAGTATCGAACACAGTCATAACCCACATATCCGATGGCTCCTCCGGTGAGCGGTGGAAGTATCAACCCGGGGACTGTCGCAACACGAAACTGCGAGAGCTCTTTTTCAAGGATGGGGAGAGGATCGCACTCGGGGCCATGACCTGGCCCAGTCTTGAGAACTTTGTACGGTTCTGTGAAGGAAGACACAGTCAGCAAAACAGCCCGAACTCTTAGAGTGACTCGGGGAAATAACACCGTACCTGCGCCAACGAAACTGTATCTTCCAATTGTCTCCGTAGTAGCAGCACTCTCATAGAGAAATGATAATTTCGATCTACTCATCGATCGAACCACCTAGTCAGCGTTGTCCGTTACACCAAAAGGCCCAGACAATCCACGACTCACTTTTCAGCAAGCTTCAGGTAAGCCAATGTGGGCGTCAACAGATCGGCTGGTATACTAGCCGTCAACGGCAGCAGATTTGGAGGGTATTTTGCTGTTCTCGAGTTGTTGATCACATCTCTGGCTGTCTCAAGGGACGGCACAATGGTAGTCTGAGTCATCGGACAGTGGTCAGCAATTGGCACCGACCGGGATCGCAAATAAGCAGAATAGAAAACATAGTTCAAGAAAACTAGTCTGAACAGTATATACTCACAGAGGGCGCCATCCTCTCGGTGATAATTCTGATGGGTTTGCGTGCCGAAGGGAAAAGGCTCTCTGCGGGGATTTGAAAGTGCCGGGTGATGGGGAAAATAATGCCCACGGAGTTAATCACTGTTCCGCCGATAGTGGTGGTGGTGGTGGTGGTTATGACGGTGGATGAGTATGATGAGTAGCACAAAGTATTTTGCCAGCGACAGCACTTTTCGACCGCTGACACAGATTATCAGAGGGTCAGAGAGGTAAGAAAAGAGGAATTGAGACCTTTGAAAAGAATAAATAGGCCTATCCTTGCTCAAATACGACTTGTCAGCAGCCTCGAGAACTGGTCAATAGATCAATGTGTGATTGGTGGACCAGAGTGGTCTAGCGTTGATGCACCGCTCTGATAGTATACCTAGAATTATGGAGCCATGTGTTTTTGCATGGTAATAGAACTAATAGATAGTAGGTAAAGGTACCTTAGGTAACTGGGACTACTGACGATTCAGATACTGACCGTCTATTTTCTCACTGCACTTCACATGATCCGCCATATTTCTTATTCCCTCCCCCTTACTGCGAACTCCTTTTGTCTCTGATGATGCTCAAGCTACAACTGAATTTATCCAAGTTCGATTTTTGTCGATACTAGTCGAGTCACTCTGCCTTTGCACCGCATAGCATCTCAAGTGTCGGAAGGACCTTTCTGTCAAGGTCAGCGAGCTTGATTCACGGTTTCGATCAGCTTTCAATGTCCTTGTATTCCCCTTGCGTTTCGTACGAGAGATCTAGCAATTGGATTGGACAAACGGCAAATACGTATTCCCCTATGTACGTCTAGACAACAAAGTACATGCATACGAACAGCGAATCATAATGCCATGGAGACATCACACACGATTCCCGATACCCACGAGTGTGATAAGTATTTGACAGTGAATCACACCCTTAGTCCCAAGCTTGCGGAAGAGTTCCCTGCGGAGGGAATGACGCCCGTTTCAGACCGCCTGGTAAGATTGGCTTTCTTATCGAAAAATGCGCGCTTGTCAGAAGAACAAAATATTATTCTGAGCAGCTGCCTTGACAGCATTGAATCCATTTTCGATCCACGCCCAGGACTGACCCAAGAAATTGCCCAATGCCGTCCCAAAAGTGTCTGCACGGAATGCGCGAAAGTCGTTACTCCTGGCGTTCCAAGCACTCGTCACGATAATAACGACGTTGGAATCTCCAGCACCAAAAAGGCATATATCAAGGAGCTGACAAGCGTCCTCAATGAAACCACCGAACTCAGTGAAGAGTTCAAGAAACGCAGAAAAGAGTCGCTGCAAATTTATGGTCTTTGTAACCGGGAAATTCGAAGAATGACACGGAGCATATCTGTACTGGAACACGACGTGCATGAATTGTGAGCGGTATCTTTACCGAACTTTTTATCGTACGCCCCAAATTGACCAATCTGATTTCCCTTGTAGGCAGAAGGAACTCTGGGAAGAGACGGCGGAGCGTGAAGGGCTTCAAGGTACAGTTAATGGGTTGGTCGGCTGGGTTGAGTCTTGGCAGGAACAGCATGCCCAGGTAACCGCATCCAGGTCGCATAAATCTGGGCGAAGGCAATGGCCACGACGTAAGATGGAAAAATGCAACGAGGAAACCATCGGGGCGCTTCTTGAGGGTATACGCGCTTGGACCCGTGGATGGAGAGATGTCGAAGAAGCATATCGCATACGAGAAAGAGAGCGCAGGCTGAAAATGGAAGGTAGACAAAGACAGCAGCTCGAAGACATTCAAGAGCACGGCACCTCTGGAACCCTCTGAGATCGGAATTCGCGAAGACAAATTTACCTGGGTTGGAAGAGGAAAAGAATAAGTCGCGCCCAGTGTGCCAATCACCTTAATATTGCCACATAATCCGAAGGAAAACGCTGAGCCACCATGCACCATATAGTTCATGCTATCAGGGTATAAGTGTAAAAGTAGATGATTCACGAAGGGTGAAGTAGATACTCGTAAATTGTCGCCAGCGGTCAAGCTTGAAATGATGGTAGCCAGACGCGGTTATGCACCGGACTGCGTAGTTGTAGACTTTCAGAAGGGTCGTAAACAAAGCGGGAGTACCCAGTGGGAGACCACCTATCCTCACTGATTGCCGGATGTGGTAGCAAGCTCATCAACCTGCAGTCGTCACCATTGGACACAGGATATGCTACATGAGCTGTTTGTTCGGATTGACAAAAGTCTTGCGGTGCGTCGAGCCACGGAGTCTCTTCGCCCGTTGACAAATGACGTCCAATTCAACGTTGTAGATTGATTACTGCCAACTGTTTTGACATTTTCAGTATATGGTTAAGTAATTGACAAGAAATTAGAGACATACCTGTTTTGCGAAACCGAATGCAAGCTTCTTACCATCGGTATCCCATGAAAGGGAGCGATCTGGCAGCGACTCCACGGCTCCGTTTTGTTCATTGGCCGCATGATCTGCTTCTCCTTCTGACTTTGCTTTATCGGAGCCGGGTACGACCCAAGTAGCCATCGCGGTACCCCCTCTCTCTGCATTCCAGATAAACAATCTGTCGCGGCTGGCAGCAGCGACGGCGTAACCGTCAGGTGAGAAACAGGCGGCCAGACCTGGCATTGACTGACCGAGGACCAGGCGATGAAGACAGATAAAACGTTTTGCTTCCAGGTCAATTTGCCAGATCTTGACTGTATCGTCGGTGGATGCGGAGGCAAGAACGACAGAAGGACCAAGCTGGGTCTTTTCAGATGACTCGGGATGAGGACGCATCTCAATGGACGTGATATCTCCTTGGTGCGCGTCGTCGAGATACATATCATGCGTTGGCACCCAAAATGCAGCAGTATCAGAGGATGCAGCCACTGCCACAGGGGAGGAGCCGGCGTTGGCACAGCGAACGAAGGACCAAACTCTGTCTGATTCGCCCCATGAGAAAGTCTTGGCGATACGAATGCTGGAGTCCACATCGCACTGGTAGACTACACCGTGACCGCTGGCATAGGCCTGTTTGTGCCCGAGCCAGCTAAGGTCATAAATCGAACCATCCACCACTTGAGGAGAAGGAAACTCATCTGGTCGCAATGAGTCATCCCAGATTGCCAGCTCGGAAATCTTGCTATCCGATGCTACTACAATCAAATGGGAGCTATTGTCGGCCCAGTGAAGTCCAGTGATCATGCGTGGTACTTCTGGAAGGAGGTCAACAGCGTTTCCAGCCACATCGTACATGGTAATGGAGCCTCTCATGTCGTTGTAGGTGGCTACAGCAAACTTGTGGCCCTTGGGATGCCACGCAACGGCCGAGACGCAATTGCCGTCCCCTCTGCTTTCGACCAACTTCTCCTGCACCGGACCGGAGGAGGTAGATTGTAACCTCCACAAACTGCAGAACGTATCTCCAGCTGCAAGGACAGTGGTGGGATCATTGGGCCGCCACAAGGTGCGCGTCACGTGATCGTTTCCAGCCACATTCAGGATGGTGGTGTTCGGGCTGAGGTCAGCAGCCTTGGCGGGACTGATCTGGACACCCACGCTGTGGCCCGTTGTCAGCGTGAAGGTTGGCGCCGCGGCTGCTTCCTGCTCCTGCAGGTGTGGTCGTACATCCATGTTCACGTCACCATCGCCATCCACGTTCGTTTCGGCAGGCGATGGCGACGCGGCAACAGTCAGTTTTTTTTCTGTTTCCACGCCATTAGTGTCTACGTCCATAGGGACTCCATCACCGTTGACTTCTCCGCGATCGCTTTTCCCAGCTTTTTTGACGGTAGCGGGCGGTAGTTGGGGGCCACCAGCCTCGGCCGTCGGGTGACCATTACTCACGCCGCCTTCTCGCGCGGCTTTGCTTGTAGACGAGTCAGGCGCTTGGTCGGTGCCGGTACCCGCCTCTTCTGGACCAGCTTGGCCTTTTTGCGTTTCTAGCTCTAGCGACACCGGTCCGAAGAAATATTTTGAAGGTGTGAATGGTGTTGGATTGCCATCCTGTAAGCAAAGATTAGAGATCTTCGACAATAAATGTTTGAGGAAGACCAAAAAAAATTGTAAAAAAGGGGCGGGATGTTTTCAACAGCAGAAACATGCCTTGTCAATGGACTGCTCGAGTTCGTAATATTGGAGTCCCTTTTGAACCAGAGATACCAGTGCGTGCGTTCGAATGTAGGGAGCAAACGGTAAGCTCTGCGGATCATGGTTCCATGCGCGCTGCAGCGTCACTGCAGCTTCACCATGGCCTGGATACGAAGTTAGATCAAGACTTTTAATTATGGATTCGCCTTTTGCGAGATATCTGATTTTATGGCGAGAGAGCGAAGTCTAAAAGCTGTGAAGACCAACCTGATTCTTGAAGATACCTAATAGGTGTTAGTGTCCTGGCAATGTGAGAAGTCTACCATCATGGTAGGACTGTGTGGCCGTTGAGAATGGGCATCAAAGGTCGGCAAGGGTGATCAGCACATACCTCCATATTAAGTAATTAACGTGATGTGATGTGAGGTCGGGATGTTCCATTGTTACATGCGAAGCAACTAGATTCAGAATCCGCTCGCATGCCAGGATTTGACAATATCCAGAATATAAAGGTCCTCAACTGGAGAAGAAGGAGAGGATCAAAAGATGGCGCGGTACAATGGGCTTGCGAGATTCAAGATCCGAAGGATTGACAGGGTGGGCCAGTAAAACAAAAAGAAGGTTCCTTAGGTTCCTTTCGCCGATTTTCCTACCCTGCAAACTTAAGGTGGGAGACGCGGAGTCCTTTTTTTGGGGTTCAAAGAGGGGAGGCTCGATTGGGACAGATGCAGCCAAGACTGTGACAAGGGAGAAATAATGATAAGGAAGAAGACGAAGGAAAATAAGACCGAGTTTCAGGAACAACGCCAATGGAAGTGATGAGGAAGGGGCTCGTGAATGAAGATGTAAGGAACCAATAATAGGTAATAGGTACCAGATGTTCCTCCTCAAGCCTGTACCTAGACAAGCTAATGCGAGTGTTGGCAAAGAGCAGAGGTGTAGGTAAGTGAAACTAGTCCTGTGCTTGCGTAACTTTTAAGAAAGATTATTTCTTCCGTTGCAGAACAGTAGGAAGTAATAAGGATTAATGAAAATAATAATGAATAATAGCGGAGGTCATGAGCCGGAACAGAATTGAGAGATGGGTGGCTCAAGGATTGCAGGCCCGCTAGTAGTGAACTGCAAAAAGTCGGGATTGCACACTGTGGAGGAACTCTTGTCAAGAAAGAAGTTGGATCCAGATTCCTGATTGTTGCTGACTGTCCAGTAAGACAAAGATTGCAAACTGCAAAAGGGTAAACGTCTTTGTGAAGAAGAAAGAAGAGGAAAAGGAAGATTGGGTAGGTATTTTTGCCTACCAAGGCGGCTCTAAGTCTGGGGACTTGCTGCTTAAAGTTTCAGCTTCGAGCCAGACTCCAGTGGTAAGGTCACTGGGTTAGGCTAACCGCGTCCAGTCAACGACAAGATGTCCAAAATTCGAAGTCAAAAGTCAAGAATCCAAAAGGCATGGAGACATGATGGGCTTGTCTCTCGTTGTGGCGTTTAGCCCACAATTCCACCATCTGGCTGAGGCTAGGATTAGACTAGCGCGTGCCGTGCAGTCAGAAAACCCACCGGCCCCTTGGGACTTTACGCTTTTGGGTATTTATCTAGCTAAGGTAACTAGGTAAACTTCTGACGGCCAAATGATCGTCTAGGGCGCCTTTTTTTAATATTTTGTTTTTCTGGTTCGTTGGTTTGTCCATTGGGGTCTAGGGTCAGCGCTTCCAGCCTAAACCTTTTCTTCATCTATACGGCTATCTTTGTGATTTCGCTGCCCGCAATGTATTCCCTCGATGTTGCTGCTTGTGGTGGATATTGTGTAGATATATACTACGGAGTATTACAAGTCGTATATATATAAGGTACTGAGAATGAACCATTTCCTGTAGAGTGCCCTTCCAAATTTGCTCATTTCGGTGCTCCTGTTGAAGCTCTGAAGAAACTTCCTCTGGACCTCCACTTGATGAAAATGCTCAACAGATCGTAAAGCGCAGCCAGCCGTCTAAGTCAGTCCTGACACAGCCAAGGTGCGGGACATGCTTACAGTTTCCCAAGGCACCAAGGAAAAGCATCACGTCAATAGGACTCATCCTGAGGAAACGCGGCTAGCTGCGAACGGTACCGATGGGCTGGTCCATTCGACAAGAAGTAGACGACAATGAGTTTTTGTTCCCAATAAATCTCTACTCGTAATCGCCAAAGATATCATGTACCGACCGGTAAATCTGGGTACTGCAGGTGGACAGCATCCATCTTGCTGCCTCGGAGTTGATGGAAGACTTGACAAAGACTGAATAATTAAGGCTATCAGCAGTTCATTTAAGCTACGGTGTTCGAGACACTTTTGCTACATGCAACTTGACATAAGCCAAATACCTGCGTCGGTTTGTATCACTCATTGTGCGGGTACGACGATTATGACCACCTTGCAGACCAGGTGCATCTATTTCCTATCCACCTCGTCATAGATCATTTATTCCAGACTTCATAATTATTGTTATTGAACCCAACTGTTCGCCAATTCTCAGAGATAGGAGTCAGATTTACTCCAGCTAGATCTACTCATCCAATCATTAAACGCGGTCCCAAAGTCCAAACGGCGCTCAACCTCCCTGTCGGACGTGCACTTGTCCGGTCGACCGCCTTTCTCGTAAAGTCCTGCCTACGGTACGACATCTCCTACATCTCTAGATTCCGTGGGCTCTCGTCAACAGCCTGCGGTCTGCGCTCTAAATGAGCAGCCGTGAGTGCTCTCCTCGACAAGATGCCGTACCGAATCAACATTCCTCCTGCGACCCGTACTTGTCTCATCAGCCTCGTCACTCTCTCCTTGCTGTACAACATCGCCCGATGGCGACAAATTGACACTACGGGGAAAGCACCTACAGCGACACCTATCGTTCCCTATTTGACCCTCGTGCCATCGCAATTCTTCTTTTACCCATGGACCCTACTTACGGCCACGTTCGTGGAGCAGAATATCTTTACAGTACTCCTTAACGCGGCTACTCTGTTCTATGGTGGGAAATACCTGGAGCGCGCTTGGGGTTCCAGAGAGTTCGCGAAATTTATCGTCATTATCGCAGTCATTCCCAACGTGGTGGTAGCCCTGGTATACCTACTATGCGCCGCCATAGGGGCGAGCTCAGTGAGCGGGTATGAGATCTTCTCCCAGCACGACTGCATAACCTCTTGCGCTCTATCTGCTGACTCCCCTCTCTAAGCCTAACGCAAATATGTGGTGGCATATCGATTCAGTCGTCCTTCCTCGTCGCCTTCAAACAACTCGTTCCCGAGCATACAGTCACGATCTTCAAAGGACTGGTCAAGATGCGCGTGAAACATTTCCCCGCCCTGTTTCTGTTACTCAATACAGTTAGCGGGTTGGTTTTCGGAACGCAAGTCGCAGCGCTCCTCGCATGGCTAGGCCTGCTGGCCAGCTGGTCCTACCTGCGATTCTACAAGCGGCAGCCAGACCTCACGGGCACGTCGACAGACGGACAAGGAATCAAGGGTGATGCAAGCGAGACGTTCGCATTCGCTTGCCTCTTTCCGGACGTTATGCAGCCGCCAATTGCATTTGTTTCTGATCAGATCTATACGCTCCTCGTGGCGCTCAAAATTTGCACGCCATTCTCGGAGGAAGAGATTGCATCCGGGAACCAGCAAGTCCTCGCGAGAGGTGAGGCGGGTCTACCCAGCCTACTCAGCAACCAAAGAGGCGGAGGAATGCGTGGTTTGGGAAAACGTGAAGAGGCTGAACGAAGACGGGCGCTGGCACTCAAAGCTTTGGACCAGAGACTCCAAGCTGCCGCCGCAGGAAGAGCTCAATCCCAGTCGACTACATTGAATCAGGCCGGACCCAGCCACGCTCACCCAGCGACACCGACTGTCTCAACGGGCCAGCGTATGCTAGGGGAAACGAGCTACACGCCTGATCATGCATGAACCCTACATTCGTCGTTTCTCGTGACCACTCTGGAGATACCAATCTCTTATGAGATACTGATAACTCAAAATGGGAACAGATGAGCTTTTACTACTCTCAACCGTCTACACCGTCACAAACGCTGGTTTCTGCAATTTTCCCCTATGTAGTGGAACCGGATTTTCACGGGAGGGACTAAAACGCTTTCTTCAAAGCTGCCCGGACCTCCCGTACTATGTTCTGTTTATGTTGTCACTTGCTATGATGGAATCTGCTATGATGTATATGGCGTAAAGTGGATATGCAACCGAAGTAACTTACGAGTCAGAGTCGCGAAAACTCTCATATCCGCGTATTCGAACATTTCCAAGCACTTCTCAAGACAATTTTGTAAAAAGAGTTTTCCCAAAACTACACGATCAGAAATAAAAGAAAGGCTATGTTACAATTGATCATGCCGATGTCGTTTTCCCACAGTCAGAACCCATCTCACAAACAGAGCTATGTACCCAGAGACCTCAGAATGCGAAGAAGACATTCTCCAAAAACAAAACCCCAAAGAACGACATCTTACGACTGCCTCAGTCTCTCGACCTCGCCTCTCGCCTCCTGTAACATCCGCTCTTGGTCCTTCTTCGCCTGCCGGATAGCAGTCACCCGCGCGCGGTCCTTATCCGACTGCTGACGCATCTGCTCCAGCTTCTTCAGTTCTGCCTCCTCCTCGGAAGTCGCCTGCAGCTCCTCCGCCCCCGTCATCATCTTGACCTTATTCCAGATCTCCTTGTAATCGAGGTTCTTGAGGTCAACGACGGCCGTCTTCTCTGTCTCTGACGGCGGAGGGGCGTACTTGTCTTCAACCTTGGAGGCGCTCAGCGCCGCTGCTTTGCTGGCTTGCTCGGCGAAGTATATCGTTAACGCGGCGGGTCCTTCCTGCTCATCGGTTTGTTTGACGGTCATTCGGACACCAGGGTTATAGTACTTGAGTCGAGGCAGGCAATTGCGCCAGAAATGTCGTGCGCCTTGGTGGCCGCCGTAGATCTTGCGGGCGTATGTGAGGTGCAGTCGGGTGATGGCTGGGAATTCTGCGGTTGCTTTTGAGGCAGCTGGAAGGATTGCAGCACCTGTTCCGACGCGGACGTTGAGGATCTGTACAATAGAATTGAGTTAGCGAATGGTATATCGGGTTCACTGAAGGTGGGTTTGTTATATTGAAGGAAAGGCGGCTGAGGCTAGAATTGAAACCAGCTCGCGATAGGAAGGACAGTAGAATGGGTGTTTTAAGGGAATCCGGCGGATCATACCCTCTAGAAATTCTAGGTCAGCAAAACGGTTCAATGAGCAGACAGATTGAGGTGGCCGGGGAACGTACAGTCTTCAGCTTCCGCATCCGCTTGAACAGGTTCACCATCTTGAGAGTTGTGGGAGCGCACAAGGACCAGGTCCTTGTGACAGGTGGGATGAAATGGAGAGATTGACAAGATCAATGATAGAACAACAATCGACTCTCAACTACTACTCCGTACCAGCGGGGACTAAAGGGAGTTCTGGCTCGAAGCTTAAACTTGACTTTCTGGAAACACGGCGGAAAGAAAACGATCCAATATATACTCACGTGACTTTTATAGATAGCCTACGGTGTTTTACTCCATGCTGTCTTGTTAAGAATGGGGGGTCAATGTCAACAAACTCGCACTTAGTAGAAGTTTCCCATTTATAGATCTCAATTGACACATACCAATTCTTGCTTGCTGCTTGGTATCCTCGAGGCGTCTCTGCTTTGGACTCGGCCTCGTTCATGGGGAAGTTATGCCAGTGAGTCAACGCAGAAACGCTAGGCTTTTCCAAGCATATACGTAAATTGCATTACGTTTTTTCGACTAGGCTGCACAGGAACATTCATTTGATTCATACCACTATATCGCTGTTACCTGTTGACTACAGCCAGCATCAATTTGAGCTGGTGTTCTGACCTTCAAACTCCACCAAAAGCAGATAGATGGCACGTGCGCGATAAATACAACTACTGTCACCGCCGTTACATACGCCGTTTTGACTCACAAATGGCCGGCAAGAATTTCGTTCGATAGAGCCAAACCCCGCGGTGGATATATAGTAATTGACCTCCACAACCACGCCTCAGGGCTCTCCCATTTTCTGTTTGCATCACGGCAGACTTCACTATTGAGAGCCATGGCAGCCGCTGCTGCATCCGCTGCTGCGCTCGACCCGGGCAACAGCACCAAGAATACTCTTAAGCTCGAAAATGTTCGTACAACCTGTTACCCCTCCCCCTCATTGAGCGTTTCGGGTGGATTTACTGCTAATTGCTTCTTGTTGATCTAGACCGAGAAGAGAGACACTCTTATCGCCATCGAGAAGAAATACCAAGCACAATGGAAAGAGAAGAAGGTGTTCGAGGTCGATGCCCCGTCGCTATCGGAGGTTCCTGCCAGCACCATGTCTTCCGCAGAGCTTCGGGAGAAGTACCCAAAGTTCTTCGGAACCATGGCATATCCTTACATGAACGGTACTCTGCACGCTGGTCACAGTTTCACGGCCAGTAAAATCGAATTCATGACCGGCGTTGCCCGCATGGAGGGTAAGAGGGCTCTTTTCCCTCTCGGTTTCCACTGCACGGGTATGCCTATCAAGGCCTGCGCAGACAAGCTTGCCGACGAAGTCCAGAAGTTCGGCAAGAACTTCGAACGCTACAGTGAAGAGAGCGAGGAGCAGGACCCCACGGCAGTTGCAGCCCCTACGCAGGAAGTCAAGGCTGAGCAAGAGAAGTTCTCCGGAAAGAAGAGCAAGGCCGCTGCGAAGACCGTAAAGATGAAGTATCAGTTCCAGATCATGTTGGCCATCGGCTTGCCTCTTGAGGAAATCCACAAGTTCGCCGATGCTAACCATTGGCTTCACCACTTCCCACCCCTTGCCATTCGCGACCTCGACAGCCTCGGTGCTAGAATGGATTGGCGCAGAGAGTTCGTCACGACCGACGCCAATCCTTACTACGACTCTTTCGTGCGCTGGCAGATGAACCGCCTCCATGATTTCGGCAAGATCCTGTACGGCAACCGCTATACTATCTATTCACCGAAGGATGGCCAGCCTTGCATGGACCATGACCGCACGGAAGGTGAGGGAATTGGCCCGCAGGAATACACCGCGATGAAGTTGCAGGTGAAGGAGTGGGCCCCAGAAATTGCTGAGCTGGTCAAGGGAAAGATCGAGAATGATGCCAAGGTTTACTTCGTGCCAGCCACTCTGCGTCCAGAGACAATGTACGGACAGACTTGCTGCTTCCTTGGTCCCAAGATTAAGTACGGAATTTTCAAGGTCAAGGAGAAGGAATACTACGTCGTGACCAAGAGAGCGGCCTGGAACATGGCCTTCCAGGGGATTTTCTTCGACAACGAACACTTCCCCAAGACGCAGGACGAGCTGCCACTCGTCCTAGAAGCGCCTGGTTCCGCCTTTGTGGGCACCCTTGTTAACGCCCCACTGTCGTTCCACACCGAGGGTGTGCGTATTCTGCCTATGGAGGGTGTCTCTGCCACCAAGGGTACCGGTGTCGTTACATCAGTCCCCTCGGACAGTCCCGACGACTACGCTACTTTGATCGATCTTGCCAAGAAACCCGAATACTATGGCATCAAGAAGGAATGGGCCGAGCTGGAGATCTTCCCTCTCATCGAGACCCCGACATACGGTAACCTCACCGCCCCTGCGCTTGTCAAGAAGCTCAAGATCAACTCTCCCAAGGATGTCAACCAACTTGCACAGGCCAAGGAGCTGGCGTACGGCGAAGCCTACTACAAGGGTACTATGTTGGTTGGTGAGTTCAAGGGCGAGCCAGTGAGCGCCGCCAAAGAGAAGATCCGCAAGTCCCTTTACGAGAGCGGCGACGCCTTCCCCTTTGCTGATCCTATGGGTAAGGTTGTTAGCAGAAGTGGAGATGACTGTGTCGTTGCCTACCTTGGTCAGTGGTTCTTGAACTACGGAGAGAATGACGCCGAGTGGCAGCAAGAAACCTTGAAATATGTCGCCAACGACCTCAACACGTACCTGCCCGAGACCAAGCACGGTTTCGAGAAGAACCTAACGTGGCTGAATCGATGGGCCTGTGCGAGAACCTATGGTCTGGGATCCAAGCTCCCATGGGACCCTAAGTTCCTCGTTGAGAGTCTGAGTGACAGTACCGTCTACATGGCCTACTATACCGTTGCTCACTACCTGCATGGCGACCGCTATGGTAACACGCCCGGTCCGCTGAACATCAAGCCGGAGCAGATGACTGATGAGGTCTGGGACTATATCTTCGCGCGACGTGAGCTTAGCGACGAGCTCATCTCAAAGAGCGGTATCAGCAAGGATGCACTGCTGAAGATGCGTAGAGAGTTCGAGTACTGGTACCCTCTGGATGTGAACGTCTCCGGCAAGGACCTCATTCAAAACCATCTGACTTTCTTCCTTTACATTCACATCGCGCTCTTCCCACGGGAATTCTGGCCCCGCGGTGTCCGTGCAAACGGACACTTGCTCCTGAACGGAGACAAGATGAGCAAGAGCACGGGCAACTTCCTTACACTTAAAGATGCTGTCGAGAAGTTCGGTGCTGACGCCTCTCGTATTGCGTTCGCCGATGCTGGTGACGGAATCGAAGACGCCAACTTCGACGAGAATGTCGCTAACAGCAATATTCTCAGGCTCTTCACGCTCAAGGAGTGGATTGAGGAGACTGTCAAGGACAGCTCCCTGCGCACAGATTCGGAATACTCCTTCTGGGACAAGCTGTTCGATAATGAGATGAACAGTCTGGTTCGCGAAGCCATCAGGCACTACAAAAAGTGAGTTTCTGATGATCCTACATGTGTACTTCCAATGGCTGACCCCATCTCAGTACCGATTTCAAGCTCGCCCTGAAATCCGCTCTCTTTGACCTGACCAACGCTCGTGACGTCTACCGTGAGGCCGCAGTTTCGGCTGGTGTCGGAATGCACCGTGACGTGGTCCTGCGCTATGTTGAACTTCAGGCTCTGATGATCTCTCCCATTGCGCCTCATTGGGCTGAATACATCTGGCTCGAGGTTCTGAACAAGGTTTGTACCTCTGCGTATCAAATGACTCTTTAAGGTAGCTTGACTAATTTTGTACCTCTTAGCCTGAGACAATCCATTATGCTCGCTTCCCGGAGGTTCCCGAGCCCTCCGTTGAGCTTTCGGCTGCCCTGAACTATGTTCGTTCCACCTCTTCTAGCATCACGTCGGCTGAGGCTGGATTCGTTAAGAAGCTTTCCAAGGGCAAGACGATGTTTTTCGATCCTCGCAAGCCCAAGAAGCTTACCATCTACGCCGCGAAGAAGTACCCTGCCTGGCAGGAGAAGTACATCGACCTTGTCCGAGAAGCATTCGATGCTGTCAGCCTCTCTATTGACGACAAGGAGCTGAACGCCAAGGTTGGCAAGCTGGGTGAGATGAAGAAGGCTATGCCTTTCGTCCAGACCCTGAAGACCCGCTTGATCAAGGCCAAGGAGGCTCCAGAGAACGTTTTCTCGCGGAAGCTTCCCTTCGATGAATTAACTGTTCTGAAGGAGATGCTTGGTACCCTGAAGCGGACGACTGGTTGCAAGGAGATTGAGGTCATTGCTGTTGATGAAGGTGGCAAGACCGGTGAGGTGCTGGGCACTGGTGAGAAGAGAGAAGGCCTGTCGGCTGAAAATGCGGTTCCTGGTCAGCCCACCTTCGGCTTTACCAATATCGCTGAGTAGACATGGGCACAATAACCATCTGCTGTTATATTTGCCTTCGATTAGATATAGGCCGAGCTTCTATAGGCGGTTCCACGATCAAATACAAATATTGACGATTTTCTTGCGAGTTCAAAATCATTCCATTTCTTTACAGAGCCATAAAATACCCGTATAAGGCAGGAAAAGAACGAAGTCTACAGAAGCGGACCAGTACACCCCCAATCAATGATTTGCTGGAACAACATGTAGGTCCTAAATTGAACCAAGGTGGTCTATATACATCGAGATCTAGTATATCGGATATCGTGCAAGAATGGGGAGCAATGAATTTTGACGATGCCCTCTATGCCCATGAACACCATCGCTATGCAATACTACACACAATCGCCGAGCTGGCTTCACATCATCCACAAAGTCAGACACGGATTGAACAGACACATACCATACTAACTATCGGGATTGCTGCGTTCGTCTTTTCAGACCAACGTTTTGTCGTCCTCGGGAAGGCCTCTTGCGCTTATCAGCAGCGCGCTTCTCGGCGATAAAATTCCAACATTCGATCGGAGGCCGCGATCCGATATGCTGTCCGTTGGGACTGAAGACCTCAACTCGAGGCACAGAACTTGGGGACTCCGATCCCTCCGATGTTGAACCGGCTCGAATCTGCACGGTAAGCTCCACCCATCCACAACCTTCAATTAGGATGTCTGTCGACATCACTTTGTATGGGAGTCGAGGCACTGGAATACCGTGGTCTTCTACTGCCTTGGCGATGGAGGTCGGCAGGTGCGAGCGAGTCACATCCCACTTCAACTCAAAAATCCCGGCAGATGAAATCGAAGAAATGCTTTCCTCTCTCATAATCTGCTCGCCGGGATAAGGACGCTGACCTGCCTGCATCTCCACGGCTTTTTCTGTTTTGGTAACATGGGCTTCGATGGGGACGAAACAGGCCGCCATCAAGACATGGTCGGCGTTTTCAGCCGTTATTCGGACGAGACCTCCTCCGAGAAGTAGCGATTGCCCGGGTTTCACCGTGAGGCGCTCAGGCTTCTTCCGTTTCGTCATGGTGAGATCGCGTTTGTGCTCGTCACGAACATGGTTCAGCAGTTGACCGCGGTCGAGTCCAGGCAGGTCTATCATTTCACCTTTACCGTGGCCAAAGGGGATGCGAATCGGTGAGACAGTGGTACCTGGCACAGACGAGACAACGGGGAGGACAGGGTAGAGATCTTCTCGAGGCGCCGGCGGCAGTAGGCAGTCGGAACCCAATGCGACATCGTTGAACTGGTTGATATCCGACTCTACCGCCCGGCGTTCAACCAGTTCTGCAATCTTCTCCAGGTTCCTAGAATCCTTGGGGAAACAGGCTTCGATGAAGCTGCTCTTCCCGACATTGGCTTTGCCAACTACCCAAATGCCTCCCCCATGCTCTCTAATATCCTCCTTCACCTGTTTAGTCCACCAGCCTCGATGAGCACTAATCATATGTACATTGCCCAACCGAAATTCTTCCGAGGACAGTTTCAAGGCGTCTCGGAGAACCGACCGCACGTACTCCATCTTGGAGTCAACTTGCTCCTTAGTCGCAGCTAATAGATCGGAGCGGGTTATGACAAACGATATCGTTGGTAACTTCCTCCCCCATCGGTACTTCTCCGTCGAGGCTCTTCGATTTTTTGAGCGTGGTTCTTGAATAGACAAGGCATCGTAAATATTGTCGACAAGGGACAAGGGAAAATCTGCTGCGTCGATGACGTGGTAAATGCGGTTATCCCTGTGAGGCGACTCTTTCAAATATTCCTGGATTGAGTAAATGGTAGGCGTAGGTACGGAAACAGCTTTATTGTGGTGAATTAAGTCGTGACATCTGTCGCACACCTGTGCAGGCGCTCTGGATTTCTCCAAGAAATGGCTGGCAGTTGTGGTGGCTTCCTCCAGCATCGCTCCATCTGTGATAAAAGAAGTTCATCAGCGTCGCCTTAGTCAACCGAGGGAAATCCCAACGTACGCTTAGCTTTTGGAATAGGTACTTCGGAATCGACTAGCTTGAGTATTGTGCTCGCTGCTTTCTCCGCTTCACTCCTCAAGTCAGTCTCTCCTTCTCCGCCTCCAGGCCTGTCGTTTGCCGCTCGTTGTGTCTCCGATATGAGCTTTCGAACATGTTTCCTAGTTTTGCCATAGTAACCCGGCTCGTTCGGCTCGACGGTTTGCGCATAGGCACCACATCCTGGACAACAGACGGGCAGTACATCTTCGACAGGTTTGGAGGGCTCCGGACATGACTGAGCAGTGGTTGATAGATTGCGTAACTGGCTTCTGGCTAAAAGCTGGCTCGGGTGACGGTTGCCAAAGAGCTCGGCATGCGCAAAGAGCTTTCGTGGTGGTGATAGTAAGGAGAGGCGAAGGCTTAGAGTTGGTCGCCTTGACGGTATCTGATGGAATCTGACGGCCCTGGAATAAGTGCACTTTAGACAGTGTGACATTATGGTGATAATTGCCTAAATGCTCATGTTGCAAAAATGTAAGAGACGATCTTCATATGCGATAGATAAGCGTCGGCGGCCGCCCAGATCTCCGGAAAAAAAGTTTATTGTGGCAAAACAGATTGTTTAGATGTAGAACTACCTCTCTACAAGCCCAGGTATAGCACCAAAACTATGATAAAAAGAGGATTACGAGCGCAGTATTCCGTAAATTCTGATTGCTCAAGTTCAGCGAAGATTACAAACATTCCAAAGGCAAACACGCTGAAAATCCCTGACCGTACGTAATTAACATGATATATTCAGAGAAACAATCGTAGTCGGATGTAAAATCAAGCCTTTGCCTTTCCTTTGCCCTCCGGATCATCGATTTGCTCGGTTTCTCCATCATCAGAATCACTCATGAACTCGTCGTCGTCATCAAACCCAATGAACTTCCTGGCTGGCACTGACTTGACAGCTGGTTCTGACGGCATGGGTACATCCCCGGCTTCTTGTTCTTCATCGCTGTCTTCCTCTGAGCTGTTCTGAGTATCCTGCCCACTACCCTCACTAGAACTGGCGCTCGTGCTGGATCCGCCCAGGATCGTGTCGCGTAAGTTATCCGTCCACACTCCGTCCCTCATTGCTGCCAACACAGCCTCCCTGGCCTTTTCGTTCATTTCCTCCTTGTCTTCCATCCACTGTCCATCAATCTTATGCTTTCCGCCACCGTTCTTCAATTCCTCCTGGCGCTTTTCTGCAGCCTCCACAACAGCCTGCCACCGGCGCCGACGCTCTTCCTTTTCTTTCCGATCCATCTCCGGTTTGACTGCGAGATATTCGGCCAGAGCCTTGGCCTCGTTGACCGTGCGAATACGGCGACCGTCAAGGTTGCGACTGGAGCCATTGTCGTCCCCCTGATTGCGCTTCCGCTTGCTCGACATACGTCCACCAGCCGCACGGAGCTGGGAACCAAAACCACCTTTGCCTCCACGCAGGGGAACAGTCAACCGGAGGGGGAGGAGATTCGACGTTGTTGCAACTTCGCCATTGGAGGCGCCAAAGAGAGAAAGTAGACGTTCACATGATGGGACAAGTTGTTTGTTACTTGTTGTGGTCAAGACAAGGGACTGAAGTGGTATCGACGACGGTAAGTATGCGGAGACTCTATCGGTAAGATCGGAGATTGTCGACGTGGATGGGAGAGAGAATGAGACTGTCGAAGGTAGGGAAAGTCCTGGAAAGGATGAAAGGAGTACGTTCACTGCTTGTGATGCCATACTGGACGTTGAGTATCCGACTGGCACTGAAATTAGTGTATTCGAATGATTGAGCGGCTAGTCAATGCCGTTAGAGACGTGACTGCGCGGTCAGGTGTTCGAGATGTAAGTAAAGTGTGAGTTGACGTAGAGGAGGCGTTGAAGGTTGTCAAAGGCGGAGTTGAAGATAAGGGAAGCTGACTAAGATGCGGTGGCTGATGCCTGAGGCTGAAGAAGGCCAATCTCGTATGACCATGTGATGTTCAGCATATCAGGCTAGCGCGCGGATCAGGGCCACAACCCTAACAGGCGTTCCCGAACAGGAAGCGTCGCACTTTTAACCTTGGCTGCCGCTCCACTTGATCACTTCCATCATATAAACCATTCTCCTCGCGTTGTCAGAGCGATTCCCCGAATAGCGCCTGGAACTCGCGACAATGTAAGTGCTACCTTTAGCTTCATGGCTTTCATGCATGATTTCGCATTTGTACTAATGTTACTGCAGGCTTATCCCCAAGGAAGACCGCAAGAAGATCCACGAGTACCTCTTCCGCGGTATGTTGCCGTCGCCTCCCAATCGTGTGGCTTTCGCAGCGCAGATTGGTTCGCTCAATTGATGACGAACTCTCACTGACTTGGTGCTTCTTATTGAACAGAGGGTGTGCTCGTGGCCAAGAAGGACTTCAACCTTCCCAAGCATGGCGACATTGACACCAAGAACCTCTACGTGAGTCGACCCCATAACCGCTTGAGGAAAGTCGGAAGATGAACGGTTGCGTCTGACATGTGTGTTTTTACTACTATAGGTGATCAAGGCCTGCCAGTCCCTGAACTCCCGCGGCTATGTCAAGACCCAGTTCTCGTGGCAGTACTACTACTACACCCTCACCCCCGAGGTAGGTTTATTGTCGACCACCGATAAGTTGAGCCGCATCTGATTTCTTTCATCTAGGGTCTTGACTACCTCCGCGAGTGGCTCCACCTTCCCGCCGAGGTTGTTCCCGCTACCCACATCAAGCAGCAGCGTTCTCACGCTCCCCCTCGCGGCATGATGGGTGGTGAGGAGCGCGAGCGTCGCCCCCGTGCTCCCCGTGAGGGTGGCTACCGCCGCCGTGAGCAGGAGCCCAAGGAGGGTGGTGCCCCCGGCGAGTTCGCCCCCAGCTTCCGCGGTGGCTTTGGCCGTGGCCGTGGCGCCCCCGCTTCTTAAAGGAAGGTTGTTCGTCTCTCGGTCATCCAAGGGGTTTTCAAGGATGCTGCAGGTGTGGCTTGAGTAGGCTTTAAAAGTCAGAAAAAGCTGCACCCCTGCTCATCCGATGATAAAAATAGAACTTCTCTTTCTATCTGGGGAATGAGGATTTTTGTACTGCCAATGCCTCTTGTTACGAACTAGTTAGGATTAATGGCAAAATCATCATGACTCAGTTCGATCAGCCCGTGCTACTCGTAGAATTGTTGGTTTCTGTCGGTAAGATGCCAGCACTTGAATTTACACACGGAAGTGCGCAATGGAGCTTGCCTGTTGTCGATATGATCGGAGAGAACAATATAAACAGTTTGATTTCTTGATATCTTATGACAAGCACGATTTCTAAACGGAGAATCTTCTCCTGTCATATCGGATAACTGCCTGCAGAATGACTGATGCGCCTGTGGCACAGTCGTCCGCAGAGCAAAACTCCTCGGGATGATGGCTCAATCCGTCCTTGCACGGCACAAAGATCATACTTGTGGGGACTCGTTTGGAGGTGAAAACACTGTCATGCCCTGCACCGCTCATGATAGTCCGCACAAGTGACTTGGGATTAGAGACACCAGCGTCGGCAACGACGGCTTCCGCTGATTGTTGAACACATTCAATGCAGTCCGGGTGGAATTTCACCGCTGGGGAGTCGAAATCCATGGTCCACTCCACTCGACATGGCTTCCCGATACCCTTACCTTCCTCGGCAGCAATTGCATCGAAATCCTTCCTCAATTCTGCTTCCACGACGGCCACTAGTTCGGTCTCTGGCCCGCGAAGGTCGAGGGAGAAGCTTACAAGCCCTGGCACGGTGTTGACACTACCAGGCTTCGCCTCGATAATACCAACACTTGCCAAGCAACCGTGAGATGACGCAACTTCCCTAGCGCGAACCATCATGCGGGCAAAAGCGTATAGCGCATCTGCCCGGTGCTGGAAGGCTGTAGTACCAGTATGAGTGTCTCTGCCGATGACATTCAAGCGGTACCAGCGGTATGCCTGGACGGCAGTGACTACACCGACACGCTGGTTGGCAGACTCGAGATGGGGTCCCTGTTCGATGTGAAGTTCAAAGTGCGCTGCCATTGGCGTTTCTTTGTATGAGCATGGGACACTCCCAAGGTAGTTGATCTTTTCCAGGGCGGATTTCATCGACTCTGGAGAGGAGGCTGCGGTAGGTAGTGAAGCCACCGTAGGAACTTCCTTGAGGTCATGGGCCCTCGAAAGAGGTATGCACTCCGCCCACACGCCGGACGAAATCATGCTAACTGGGAATCGAGCACCCTCCTCGCTGTGGAAATGTTACTACATTGTCTGCGGCACGAATCTGCGCACGTCATTCTGGAAAACGGCTCTTACTTTGTCCAGTTGACAACTCCTATGCCTCCCTCTGTCTGGATTCCCATCTCGTCAATGACCTTCAAGGCTTCAATGCCCGCAAGGACTCCGAGAATCCCGTCATATCGACCACCGGTCGGCTGAGTGTCCAGATGGCTGCCGATGAACGTGGCAGGCACATCCTTTCGACGCCCCGGGCGTACAGCAAAGATATTGCCCATCTCGTCAATGGTGATATTGCACTTCAGTGCCTTTGCCGTCTCGATAAACCAATCCCTAACTCTCTTGTCCTCCTCAGACAAGGCGAGACGCTGCATACCGGTATCCGTCGGTCCACTGCGCCAGACATCGGTCAGCACTGTTCTGGTCGAATTACACATGGGACCAGCGTATCATGTGGGAGCTTCATTGAAGAGCACCGGCCCAGGTTAAGAAAGAATGCAGGATGCCATGCTTACTCTCCCCAACGAATACCGTAGCCCCATTGACAACTGTGATGAAGGTCTTTCGCAAGACGGTCCTTGTTCGCGCGTAAAGCCGCGACCTGAGCTTCGCTCAATTCCGTAGATAACATGGCTTGGATCCTTGAGACTGAGAAAGACCGTTGAGATCTTATAAATGCCAATTTGACGGAATGTGACGGTACTCCTCGCTTCAAAAGTAATCGGACAGCTGGTGACGCTGCAAACCTAGAACTCCATGCAAGTGCCATGGCGCCTTCCAACGAAGGAACGACGACAATTTATCTACGAGTCCTTGGTATGAAGAACTGCCGCTTGATAGGGAGGCCCTGCGGAGAAAGCAGAGATAAGATGACTGCTCAGGGCGGGGTCAGGCCTATCAACGCGGGTCTCGGGGATCTCATCGAGTTCAATAGTCGTCAATTGGGTGGTTTCGAGCCGTTAGAAGCGGACTTTTGCCCGTTCATCAGGATAGGCTGCTTCTCCAACTCCGAAGATTTGGGGTAGCTGGGAAACCTACAAAGGGACGGGGGGACCTGCCTCGACGGAGTAGTGAGATACCCTCTAGATGCTTTGATCAAATAGGAACAAACTGGCTTGAGCACGAGCATAGACTCATGACTTTTGCTTTGGTGCAGCTTGTCTACCATGTGCAGTCACGATGATCTTTAAAAGCAAGTGTCAAGGGGTGCACATAGCACTCATTGACAACGGCGGAGTAGGAGCTCTCGCAGTGGCACTATAGCCACGGGCTTCCCACTAAAAAGAACACGCACTTTGTATCGTTCCTACAACTATCTGAGGCATACTCAGGACCAAAATGTCGTTAAAAAAAAAGACACGACAATTTAGACTGCTTTGATCCAATCTAGGCAAAAATAAAAGTAACAAAATCGACAGCTATGTCGATGGAAAGGTCCAAAGATTGAGAAGAGGAGTATGTTGGGCAAGCCACGGCCATCTCTGGTAAAAGGCAAGAAATGGGTTCTGAGCTAGCTTGTCCCACTCCTCGGGGAGGTCTCCCAAATTTAGAATATAACCCACCTCGCAACCATACAAAGTGTCTCCGTTCGAATCCGGCTCCCTTCGCCCTTTTCTTTTATTTTCGGTTCTTTTGAAGTTCGCGTACCCCGCATTCAACCCACCTGCCCGCATCTTGAACGATTCATTGACTTCACGATTGATTATTGTCTGCTGTCAATCGGTACTTCACTTAATTTACGTGTATAGCCATCTAAGTAATACACACGTTGTCTACATAATGTCTTCCGCTGCCTGTATATTCTGCAAGATTATCAAGGGTGAGTACTATCTCCTGCCGCCCAGCTTCCAGTGAGCTGTTGCGTCTCCAACTTTCACCTGAAAAGCTTGCGATGACGCCGTACGCACTCCTGCTTGATGGCGCTAAGCTTCTTTGTGAATAATAGGTGATATCCCTTCTCTCAAGCTCTTCGAGAGTGACAAGGTCTTCGCTTTCCTTGACATCCAGCCTCTCAGCCGTGGCCATGCGGTAAGTTCTGGCAGCTTTACGTTGGCCTGCAGCATAACCTACCCGAGATATCAATCCTATACCAAGGCATATGATATCTCATGCAGCCGCTCTGTATAAATTTCGGCGGTTTCAATGCCATTAATGCCGAGAAAAGCATAAATTCGCTAACAGTAGGGCTGAATCGTCTGTACTAGCTCGTGATCCCCAAGTTCCACGGTGCGAAGCTCACTGATATCCCTGACGAAGACCTCAGGGAAGTGCTGGTATGTGAAGAAAGAAGGAAGACACGAGCAGAATTTCGTGTCACCGCCCTTCTATACCCTTTGCACATCCCTGAGGACCTTGTGGGATAAGGTCCACGGACTCTGAACCTTGTCCCCCGCAGGTTACAGGGTCCCTACATAATCTTATTCTCATTAGGAGAAGGCTGACAGGTGTTACCTCATAGCCCGTGGCCAAGCAGATTGCCAAAGCAAGCGGCGCCGAGGACTTCAATATCCTGCAGAACAACGGCCGTATTGCTCACCAAGTTGTCGACCATGTAAGAGACTGTTTCTGGGCGTGAGAAATGAAACACGGCGCTAATCCATACTTTTCTATCTGATTAGGTCCACTTCCATATGGTGCGTTTTTGCATTCGTCCTGGTATATAGAGAAATGGTGCTAACCCGCACATTAACAGATTCCCAAGCCAAATGAGACAGAGGGTCTTGGTATTGGATGGCCTGCCCAGCCTACCGACATGGATAAACTCAAGGCTCTGCATGAGGAAATTAAGTCCAAGATGTAAACCGACACAAACAGTCCAAAAGTTGCCGTCCTTGGCTCAGTACAAGAGCTTAGCGTGGTCCTTCAGTCTCAAATTCATCTCTTATACCATTCAGTAAGAAAGTCAAGACAGTGAGTAGACGGAATCGATGCATTAGTATAGACTGCAATGCTCTATATATACAAACTGTCATCCAGTGCAACCATCATGGCTCATTTTTGAGGCCGTCGATGTCCAAAAGGTAATGATAAGTCAGGTCTATAGTACTCAGTCTCATCAACTTCTGACCCTCCGGATTATTGGCTGCTGGCCGCATTTCCCTTCGACATGCTCTCCGCTGAATAGAAGTCGATTTTGCCATTACCTTTGATCACATCCAAGCGATCGTACAGGGACCTGGCACGTACGTAAGGATCAAGCTGCCAGTATTGCTCCCTCAATCGCTCAATAAGGTCTTTTCTCTTATCCTTAGCCGTCGCCACAGCATCCTTGTCTCCTTTGGAGCTGGCCGCGATCCATGAAATGGTCGCATCTTGGATTTCTTTGCCGAGTTCACGTCGCTCTGCTAACAGCTGGTCTCGTTTGGCAGTGTCTTCCATCGGCTTATTTTCGTCCGGTTCGCATTCCACGTACTTGTACTCCCAATTCTCATCACCCTCGAGCTCCTTCATGATGCGATCTCGAGGAATGAACTGCTCCAGATCCTTGACATTCTTAGTGAAATGAACCTTAGCAGCAACGACCGGATCAAGCCATCCTTTGATGATGTTCCAGATGCCTGTGCAGAAATAATTTAGTACATATGGCTTTCGATTTACGGGCGAAGACAAACCAGAGAAGATCCAAGGCGCCTTGTGAATGAGCACAACCCCTAATGATTCAGGATAGTTGGCCTCGAAACATTTGATCATGAACTTGACCGGAGAGTAGTCCTGCAGAGGTAAGTAAATGTTTTCGACAGATTGAAGATCGTGGGCATACCATATTCGCCAATGAGAAGTCGGTCATATCGAAAATGATACACTAGAATTTGTCAGGTGCATCTCAGCGGGTTTTACCTGAGATTTGGGACTCACAGCTGTTTCGACGGGAGGCGCAAGCATCATGCGCGCCGATTCAATTGTGTAAACAGTGAAGCGGTCCAAGACCTCTTGACTTTGATCACCAGCCTTATGCAGGCGCACCCTGACGACGCAAATTGGCCGACCTGATTTGTCGACACCGTGGAGAAAACTCTTTCCCCGACGCATTTGCATCAAGAATTCCTCGCCAGCCTTCTTTTCAGTAGGATCGGAACTCTGTGACTGTTTGAGAGCATGCTGCTCGCCATTCTTCATGATATCGTCATCCACCTTCACATCCATCAACCTCCAGCGGATAGTAGAGATAAACATGACGAGAGCATTCTTGACATCCCACTTACGCGCCCGTAGAAAGCGTAAAAGCAGAGAATCGGGATTATCTTGTTTAACCATCGTCCAGAATGTTGTCCGAATGTCCTCCGGCGACATGTCAACTAGAGTTTGCTGGAACTCCTTCGACTGACCGTACTTATCGTCTGCATCGGAAATATTGATAGACGCGAGGTTGGTTGTGATCCCTTCTGCTGATTTCTCGCTCGCGGTGCCATCTTCACTATCCTTGCCTCGGCCGAACAGTCCGAATCGTCGCTTGGGCTCTTTCTTGTTCTCCTGCGGCGCGTTGGCCGATGCTTCCTTAGCTGACTCCAACGCATCAAGTCTAACGCCAAAGACTTTCAGAAGCAGCACCCAGAATTCCTGCAGTTTCGCTTCCTGCTCAGCCGTGAGATTCCCCACGGTTCCGGGAGGCAATTCGGTAGGCATTGTTTTAAGAGTATCGATGACGCCGAGAAATGGTTCCTGTTCAGGCCGGATATTCTGCGAGATTGATGGAGAAGGAGAGTCGTTCTTGGGATGAAAGCGCTTATCCTGTAGCCAAACTCCTCCGCAAATAACAGCGAGAGCGAATGTAACTGTCCAAAATGAAGAAGCCTTCCTCGGAGGGTTGTTCCGCGGTGACGGTACAGTGAAGATCGATCGTCTAGCTAGGGAGCCTGAAACTGAACAAGGCTTCGATGCGCCTTCAGCGAGTAATAATGGCAGGGAGTATGAGCGGAAATGGACAGAGTTGGCCGAAGAAAGGAGTAGACGGCGTCGAATAGACGAACAAGCATGCATGTGCTGAGAGATTAAAAGAACGAGGGTCTAGAGTGGGGTCCGTTGGGAAGACTATGATGTTGTTGGTGGTTGCTATCCTCAATTTCACGCCAGACTGGGCAAGGGCACACGAGGATGGGAAAATTGATAATTATTATTAGTAGTACTAAATAGTAGTGGTTCTACCTTGGCAACCTCGAACGATTTATAACATCATCTCTCTGTGGACGATCAATGCCGCAACGGACCCTCGGGGCGCCTCAATTCCCGATCCGATCGCAAACTGGAAAAGCGGGGGATCAACAATGCGGCGCCCACTGTTTTAATTAACGAGGCAGAACGCCATGAACACTCGATAGATATTATCTACCGATCTGCTTTGGTTCTCCAACAAATTCCATTCCATACCAACCATTTACAAACTGCGTTTGATATCCTTTGCTGACCTGCCCAACTATCTCGCTGGCTAGGCCCAATTCATCACGTGTTGTGATTGTTTATCGTTGGCCGCGCAACAAGAGCTTCGTGCTCAATTCTGGTCAGCTTTCCTCGAACGTCGCGTAATTGTGAGAATCTATGATGGAACCTGCTCTCGCTCGGTCGTCATCCTCGCGCCCGCGACCTTCGTCCAGGCCCACGACTCCTCTGAGGCCCAATTCTCGATCGTCAATCCGCGAAGCCCATGGTTATGGGACGAGTATCAGCAATGCTGCCTACACGCAACCCGCAATCAATGCTCTCGAGCCGCAGTTTGCAGAACTTGCAGATTCTATGGCAGACCTTGAGGCGAATTTCATGCACCTTCAATTGATGCACGAGAGTTTAACGCGTTTCAGCGAAAGCTTTGCCAGCTTCCTCTATGGTTTGAATATGAATGCGTTCTGTGTGGACTTTCCGGAGGTATTTTGAATTAAGCCTTATCTCGCACTTAAACTCTTGCTCACTAGGAACTAGGCACCAATAGCAGATTCGTTCCGGAGGGCTAGACAAGCTGAAGCTCAAAAAGGTATTGTCAAGCGACATTCGACAACATTAACAAGGCCACTATACTCACTAAGATTGCAGAGGCTGAAGCTGAAGAAGTTCGAAGAGCTGTTGACGCTGAGGCAACATTCATGTGAGATATTCCTTAAGTCATAGCCGCATTGCACATTGGGTGTTCACTCTGACCACGATCCGGGGCCACAGGACGACAGATACCTCGTTCGTTGAGAATCCCCCTAGCACGATTTCCTCAAAGCCCACATCCAAATCCTCCATCCCTTCTCGAGGAGGTACTCGGGGATCTTCAACGCGCGGGTCGACACGCGGTCGCTATACAACGAGAGGGACCAATCGGGCTCGGCCCAGCGCATTGCCTCGAGGTAGAGGTGTTCGGTGAGCGCTGTTCTGGGAACTATCATGTCAACGACCGGATATCCTAGTATAAAACTGTGCTCATGCGGACTTCCTCTTAAATCGAAGATACCGAAGATTGACAGCACTGTCGAGAACTGGAGACCAAGAAGCAGTAGTCTGACGGAGAAGCGCTGGTCCGGCCCAATGGTCGAGGCACAGCTATACCAGATCAACCAGAGCGCTTCAAGTGCCTGGGCTGCTTCGCCAGCATGCGGCCGCCTCCATTCGACCCTTTCTCTTTCCATGGACTACTTTTGTTGAGATGGATCTCAAACTTGCCATTACCACTGAAGCCAGATTGATGGCATGACCATCTGAAATAAAACTAGTTATCTTTAGAAATAATGGCCTACGCATATTCTTAGATTTTATTTCACGAGTGCAATATGAGACAGTACAAGTACATCTTACCTTTAGATATCTCCCAAAAGGCGGCGTCTCCCCCGGGTTGCGGATCCAGGCCCGGTTCCTTATCGCTCCGAGCGGCGGACCCTGAGGAGAAAAAGATCTCTTTAACCAACATCAAGCCGTCCACAAAGCTTCCGTGGCGTCACATAGTTTCGGCTCAATAATCTTAAGGCAACACCATCAGTTTAACAAGTTTAATCATCTGCAGTTCAAGCTTTGCTTTTTATCAAGTGTTGTTGCCGGTATATCATTTGCTCCTCTGGTCGCTTCGGTGCCAATCCGATCCGCACGGAACACTTAGTGGTAGCAGGGGGGCACTCAGGTTCACCACAGCCGTCAATAGCCTCCATCCAGCTTGAGCAACACAACGCTGAAGATCTCTATTGTTGATTGAGAGGCTGGCCTCTGAAAGCTTCACAATGCGATTGTGAACCCATACAAGGTCTTTGACGACTTCTATCTATGAATGCTTTGCATTCATCCACACTTCCTTCTTCGGCCGCAAGAGTCAAGGTATCTGTTGCTTGACGCCTTTCCCGGTCGTCTTATATATTCTGAAGCTCTTCCATTCAGACTCTCAAATCTTCTTTAATTCTTCTAATACCCTCTCATCCCGATCTTTCCTTTCGACAACATCCTTGGAACAGCTTCATTTCGTGCTGTCACCTTCGTCACCATGGCTAGCATTACTTCAGCGTCCCTTCTCTCGGAGGCTGAGTTCGGTTGCGGTAAGCAGGCATCATCACGATACCATCCTCTCTATAAATCTTCAAACTGACTTGTAGTAAGAGCATCTCGCCGCAATACTGACTCAGAGTGGAAACACTGCCGAGCTGTTCAAGAGCTCGTTCCTTAAAACGCACAATGCTCTGGCTCCTAGGCCCCTACCTCTGTTTCCTAAGCCTTTGACGGTGGATGATCCCCCGAAGCAAAAAGGAGGCCTGCGTACTGCTTCTCTGCTAAGGCCAAAGTACACGTGCTTGACTTGCTCTGAAGTGTGCGCCCCTGCCGATAGACCAGCTCATACGAAAGAGACTGGGCATCAGTTCTGTAAGTCGATCTAGTGCGACTCTACAGTAGAAGGTAGCTGACAGCCGCAGACATGGAGTCAAGGGGGCGTACTCTGTTCTGCCAAGGTTGCGGTGACTTCGTCTATGACCATGACTTGGAACGTCTTCGATCGTTACCTTTTGGAATGCTTCAAGGTTCGTATCCTGTCTATCTTGATTTTATTCAACCTGCTAAAGTTCAGCAGCATCTAGGAGACGTAGATCAAGCGAAAGTTCATCGGATGAACAGTTTGTCAGGAACAACGCCAACAAGCGCGCTTGTGCAAAGCAGGGCGTCCGAGGTCTGTACAATCTCGGACAAACATGTTATCTCAACGTCATCCTGCAGACTTTACTGCATGATCCCATCTTGAATGCCTATTTCTTGGGGAATGGCCATCAGTCACACGATTGTACTCTCCAGGATTGCATAGGCTGCGCAGTTGCAGAAGCATTTGCCGACTTCAACAGCAGCGACAAAGCCGAAGGTTTTGCCGCATTGAATCTTCTTCTAGCATCATGGCGTGCAAGTCCTGTAGGTGATCTCTTGGCCGACTGCTACCACATTGAAATACTGACTCTTCGTAGACTTTGGCGGGTTACCATCAGCAGGATGCACACGAGTACTACCAATTCCTCGTTGACAAGTTACATACTAGCACTGAAGGACACGTGGATGACCACGACCAAGGGTGTTCTTGCTTTTTTCACCAAACATTTTATGGCAAGCTTAAAAGTAGTGTGATGTGCGATAATTGCGGCAACATTACAAAAACGGAAGATCCTATGCTCGATCTGAGCCTGGACGTTCAGGTACAGGCGAAGAAACGGGCCATGGGCGGTGGTGTCGGGCCCTCAGCGACACCTACACTAAATGGTTGCCTGGAGAGCTTTACGTCGCCAGAAAGGCTGATGGCAGGTGTCTACAATTGCAGTGAGTGTGGCGGTACGCCTCAGAAAGCAACAAAGCGTTTGCGAATCAAGAAATTGCCGGCGATTCTCTGCATGCAGCTGAAGGTCTGTCTCTTCTCTCTGACGACCGCGGTCGACTTGGCTAACATGATATGCAGCGCTTCGAGCATAGCTCAGCAGTGTCCGAGAAAGTGGAAGGCAGGGTCGATTTCCCTTTGTCGATCAACATGCTCCCATATACGACACATCGGCACAGGGAGGATCTTGACAAATCCAAATTCATTTATGATCTCTCTTCTGCAGTTGTCCACAAAGGCAAATTGGACGCTGGACACTACTACGTCTACTGCAAGCAGGGCGACCAGGTTTGTCTATCCGTTATCCAATGGCTTATGCCTCGTGTTTGCTCTCAGGAGACAACACACGACATTGTTGACATGACTAACTCTTCTCGTGACAGTGGGTACTGTTCAACGATGATCAGGTCACTGCCGCCACCGAGGCTGAAGTCCTCAACGCCGATGCGTATCTCTTATTTTACAATCTACGATTGTTTACTGCTTCTTTGCAGTAGCTCGTCGCATTGCCTCGGCACCCTTCAATCCTCAATAGAGAGGCATCCATCTTTGTTTTCCCCTCCTGGCTCTAGCGGGCAGGAGTTCATGGCATCGGAGTTCAATTCGCGGGTCTTATTTGAATTCCACTCGGGAGGGCCTCAACGTTATCTGTATTTGATTGCATCTTTCCCATCAGGCAGGCAGTTAGAATACCGGGCTAAAATGGTCGCGCAAGACATAGCTTGGTGATCGCTAGAATTTGATTCCAGCAGTTTTCTGATGATACGTTCTGCGAATTAGGAATGCTACGTTGTGGGGTTAAAACGGGTAGTTTCAACAGAAGGTAGCAGACAACCCGTGTTTCTACGAGCCACATCGGCGGGCACATGATAAAGAACCAAAAGCTTTGCTGCGCGACGGGGTATGTTTCTCGAGTCGTAGAGTGTAAAGGTGAAGTGAGCGATGCCGCACCGGAGGGCTAGACGAAAGAAAAAGTCCAACTATTGCAAGCGGCCGCTACGTCCATAGGTAGCCTTACTAGACATGGTCGTCTACAGGCGGCATTGACCCAGCTGCAGTTGTATTCGTCACATTCACCACACTGTTTCGCTATGGCGGGCTCGAGGTGTAGGTAAAGTAAAGTGGAAAGGACGGGAGAAAAGATCCTCATGAATGAATTCAATTTAAAAAATTGAATTGGAAAGATAAAGGTTTCGACATAACACCTTTTGGGTTGTTCAGACCGGCATCTCCTCTTCCTCTTTCCTATTTTTCCCCCCGTTGGAATTCAAGCGGATATGATTCCTTTTTGATTTTCCTCCATGGTAGCTACCGAGCGCCGAGCACGTAACGATTCGTCGTGAAACAGGAAATGGATCGAGAAAACAGATTTAACGGTACTGTATGAAGAGGTAGTTCTGTTAGTGATCCGCTCTTCTTCTGCCAACCAGTTCTCCGAGAGAGTCGTCGGTTTGACCCTGGCCATGGTGCTCTGGCTCTGCGGCATATGTGGGAACCAACCTTGTAGAAACCGATGTCCTGAGCCTTCTCACGGAAGCACTGTCTGCAGATGTCCATCTATAACCACTATCAGTCGCATATCCAACGCGGGTTATTCTCGATAGTTGGCTCATTTCCATACCCCGTACTTGCGGATCAGACCAGCGCGGTGGGCGCAAACACGGCTGTTTCGACGCAAAATATCTGATTAGCCATTCCTGCTCGCAATCCATAATATTTCGATCCTATCCTCCTGGTATCGCCTGGGGAATTTCGTTCACACACCATTCACGGGAACCCTTGCCGAACCTATAGAGAGATAACACATTAGCCAAATCGTACCGATGCATCCCAGAATTGAAGAATATCCTTACTTGCGGGGCCGGCTGTACCAAACGGACTCGTGAGTCATCTTGAATCTGAGACGAGGGAAACCTGGGGGTTGACGGTGTTTGGCAGGTGGTTTGTCGTCGCTGGCGCTGGGCGTTGAGGATAAAAGATATTAGGGTTGAAAATGCGTTGTGTGCCTCTGTTCCGCTGCCGGGCTCGGGCCACCTCGCTTGAGGAGCGCTAAGCTGTTTCGGGATGCATTAGGCTATAGTGGTCATGTGATTCTGATCTCTTTTTTTGGGCTTAGCGCCCCGCCTCCAGGTCCACGGGTGTTTGTTTCTCCGCAGTGCCTGGATATCAATGCACATGAGTCAGCAAGGAACGACCTCACTCACTCGAGGGTAATTTTAAAGCCACCTCTCTTCTTTATTATTACGTGGTCAATGGTTGGAAATGAAGTTATACTGCTGAATCCGGTTACAAAGGACAGTTGACATACTTCTAGGCTTTTGCAAGTGCGTATCCGATACCAATGCGGATGGGTGGTCAGCCCCTAACTCTGGAGAAGGCACATCTTCTCCTGGATATCGTTCACTGAAAGGCGTCCAAATGAAAACATTTCCGCGTTATTGCGGGTAGAAGCTGCGCACGCCCAACTACGTCCATAGAGAAGCGCGCCCTGGAGGAAGCACATATGGTCGTCATTGTGGATTGTCACTAGCATGTGCTAGATCATTAAGCTGCATTTAGCCTGCAAATTGAAAAGCTTATGAAAGTCCGGCAAGCGAAGCACTACTCACTGTGCTAAAGATCAGTCCAAAGTTGAGGGTGTATATGGCATGTCACCATTGATAGGTGCCACACGGCCAACTTTGTTTTTGTTTCTGGCTGCTGAACAACGGTCCTACGGAGGGGAGGTACTCGCAACACTCGAAGCAGAAGCAAGCATATTCGTCAACGTATGCAGGACTGGACATTGTTTTAGTACAAAACTACCACAACCGAACCGCCGCATAGAGCAAGTCTCAATATTCTGCCTTTTGCTCGTCCTCGCGCATTGTTCGAAAATTTTCTTCTGTTCCCTTCAGCCGCGGTCACAGCTTGTCTAGTCTTACGTTTGTGTGCGCGACCAACAGGTAACTTTAGCCGCCAAATGTGGACAAGGAATGAAAACGTCCTGATATGGTTATGAAATACGCGCTCCCTTTGATTCTTGATCCCAAGAGGCGCGCAGGTTGTAACTCGATGCAGGCTGGGAGTGATGGTTCTATATCGAATGGTCTCAGACTCACGAAGAGTTAGTTACCCCTGGGAAGAATAAGCCGGGGACTGGTATGACAATCCGGCATTTGTTCGGTTTCAGGGCGCGGGATTACCCGCGTCATACAGATATATGGGGTAGATATTGTTCTTGAATTCGTTTCGCAAAACGAACTCAAGTCAGCAGAACTACTGCCTCAGTACAGAGTATTGGAACACAGGTAGCTCCTACGCAGTAACACGAGCCGCGGATCATCTCCTGAAATCCCGCTGATATTCCCTTAGCAATGCGCCGATTTTCCGATGTGGGAGGAATCAATTGCTGAGCAGTTACTAGTATCTCGGGAGCTACTACCCAGAAATGGGTCTGTTGATGACCCCAACAGTGACTGGGGCCTCCGGGCGTAGTATGGTCACGGAGTAAAGTGCCGGTCTTTGCATAAGGTTCATGCTCTTGTGTTAAGGATTTATGCATCGCGCCAAAGTTTTGTGCAAACTGCAATACCCTATGTTTCCGAGAATGGCTTCGTGATATATCCCGACAGTGCAGAGAGGGTACCTGAAGTTTCCGAGTCCCCGAGTCCGGCCGGCGATCATAAATAATAATTTCTGATTGGTTGGTCTTACCTGTCACCATGACACGATCACGAAGACCTCTTTGCAGGGAATGTGCCGCTGTGATGTGGTGCTCAGCTGTACTGTGTAGGTACCACCCAGGTATTATTTTGGCAACCTCAGCCTATACTTCAGCTGTTCCGCGTGAGTTGAAAAGGGGTTGAATGAGTTTCCGGAATACCGCATTACATTAATTAAAATAGTACTGACACTGAAGGTGTCAATGTGGAGAAACACCAAGAGTTCAAAGCTCGACCACAGACATACGAAGTAGCCAACATGATGTCGCAGTATCTCGGCCATAACAAGAGGGTAAGGGTCTCATAGATACTCAACATAGGAAGTTCTGAAACGACAGACAAAGCCTGAACGGAAAGCAGGTTTGGCCGAAGTCTCGCTGTTCCGGGTTGTGAGTCACACCACTCTGACAAAATTAGTAAGAACACAAGCATAGAAAGATCGAGAAAACACATCAGGTCAGCAGGACCGGTTTGTCCGTCAACACCCATGAATTCCAAAAGACGGGTTGTTGTCTTAGGGGATACGAGTGCGTGCACATACAGTGATACCCGTTGCGCCTCAAAGATCGACTGTCCGGAACTCTGAGAACTTTATTCCTGAGAGAAACTGGAACTGGGAGTTCATAGTTCATTCTTGCGGAAGCTCGCGGATGGCGGTGCAGGCCGATTCCTTAATCCGTTCTTACCAGCCAATCATGCCGAGATGGATCGGCAGCTGGCGTGGGCTGTCAGGTGAGTAGGCCTAATTATTGTTAGTCCGCCGTATCCAGGGAGCTCGTACGAAGTACTATCGCGAGAACCCAATTGATTCAGGGCTGGCAGGCAGTTTCGAAATTATTACCGATGCAGTCTTGTTTATTAATTGATGTCGTGTCACCAACATTAGCCAACGTGCTAGGTGTTCCGCTTGGCGGGGTCTCTTCTAGGAACAGATGAAGGGAACCTGAGACTTGATTGCAGCTAATCGGATTAATTGGCTGAAGTCGGCGGAGTACTGTGGATACATCTATGCCTTTTTTGGATACTCGCTTAAAGACTGGAGTGGTCGGAGGTCATCTCCCGGACTCTAGATGGGATTCTTGGCGCAGTGCTTTCCTGTCTTCAATGCAGATACTCCGTACTCTGCGAATGGGATACCTGCCCCTACCAGCATAGCGTGACATCAGCTCATTCTCAGCTTCGCTTTGTCGGTAGGAAGTGTTTTGCGCCTGGCGCTGAGTGGGAATGCACGAGTGGGTAGTTATCTGCCAACTAGGCTGACAAATGACAATAGCGGATGATCTTGAAGAACAATTCCAGGGAAGAGGGGTACAAATCTCGGACTTCGGCTCGGCAGTATCTTTCTCTACCTTTGTGCATTCTTTTTTGCATCACGCGCAAATAAATGTCATTCCTTATCAAGTAACATTTGATGTCTTTGCCTTGTTACAAATGCAAGGAGAAGATGAATGAGCCCATTATAACTGGCTATATTGTCACTCTGCATTGAAGACTTCCTCATTGTACTGAGCCGTATGTATACGTGTTTACTTACCCTTTGTGCCGTCGAATGAATAAGTGCCTTAGACTGATAGTTTTCTGCTCTGTCGCACGGTTTTACAAATCATGGACAACACCGATATTGTGCCCTTCTCATTATTGATGTTGTTAAAGATCGGCAGAGGCCCCAACTCCGTAACAGGGATGCTGGTAAGGCAGAACCTTGTCGCTCGGCACGGGTCACTTTCATCCAATACCTGTACTCGTACGGAATTACAGGAATAGCGAATCAAAATCCCTGTAGTGATCAAGTGACACCTTCTGGCGATAGGCACTTACTCAAAGAATCAGGCTGGAGCCGGGCAGAGGTAGTAGGTGCGTTGAGATAGTATGAGCCGCACCGATCAGATCAGACCATTAGCGGCGCCTAGTAATAAGGATCTGTTGGACAACGGGCGAATTGAAACTTTGATCGCATTACTCGCAGTGGGTTGTTCTCAAAAAATAATCCAGTCCAAAGGGACGTACAAATAGAGTAATTTGGCCCCGTCATCGAAAGAGGTCAATGCCTGATCCCTAGTAGCTCTGATTCAGGCGCTAAAGCCCAGCTGGTACAGGTAGCCTTGGTACCTTGGAATGAGGTCATCCCACGGCACGCACTGGGCCAATGGTGACTTGTATAGCTGGTCACGCACTAGTCCAGGATTGGTAATTCAAGGATAAGGCGGGACGATGCTTCCCGGTGGATCCGAGCATCCGAGAAGAAAATCTTTCTGTTTGTTCATGTTGTTCTTCCGTTGGAAAGGTCTGGATGGTAATTGCTTGTTATTGTTGCTATTGGACTGCTGTTGGGAGATGTGTTTGTTTTTGTAGTCTGCTTCAAGCTCGAGTGCATGCTTGAGGCATAGCTGTCGAGAGGAAATCAGTGATATCAAGTCTGACATCATGCGAATCAGAGCGATTCCAGGTGATCCTGGGATACATACTCTGTAGTTCGCTGGCGTTCCAGACCGACCCATGCTGAAAACGAAAAATAAGAGAAAAGAAAAATTCTCACCAAAGACCCTCAATTACTCATACAAAGTCCCAGAGACTCCGCATGATGACGGTCTCTATGTCACTCCGGAGCTCTAATCCCAGGTAGAAAGGCTATAAGCGACGAAGTTATTGTCATCACCACTCATAGTCAGCATCATAAAATGGCGTGATATTTTTCAGCGCTTGATACTTTCTATATCGAAAAGCACCACGAATTTATCAAAATAACGGACACAAATCAGGACAATTCAAGCCGAGCAGGGTAGCGCTAGGTAATTATTCTTCTCCACCGCTGTCCTCTTCGGCATACGGAGCTTTGGGGAGCTTTTTTGTTTCCACGTCCTTCTCGGCGCAGGGCGCGTCTTATCCCCGCCTGCTCCGAAGAATCAGAGCGAAGCTCCAAAGATTGAAAAGTCATCGGCGCGTATAAAGAGAGAGGGAAAGGGGAAAAAATAAAAATACAGAGAGATATTCTGGCCTCGCATCTTACCTCTTAATCTTACTTCCTCCCCTGGTTCCCATTCCATCTTACTTCTTCTTTTTCCCTCTTCCTTCGGCTGTCTCCTTCCATACTTCAGCCCTACAGGCATACCTAACGTAATTCTTGCGCGCCAGGGCCGGTAGCACTTGAACACCGCAACTCGTACAGCTGCGGTTTTGCGCAATCAGAATTTCTGACAATCAGGCCATCGGAATAGCCATCAGGCGAGCTGGAGCTTAGGTTCCTCAACTCCAGCTCTCTGTAGTCGCTGCCCACCGAGAACAAGCTTCTAGCTCAGTCCTTATCTCCATAATACCATAAACAAACCACCCATGCTGCGAGCAGCATCCCGCGCCGCATTTGCGGCCTCCTTCTTACTTGTATCCATCGCCAATGCGCTTCCTCACGGAGACGATGAATCCATGGATATGGACATGGGCATGAACATGAACATGGAAGAAACAGCAAAGTCGGAGCCGCCTAAAGACGCAAACGATGAATCCCCCATGAGTTATTTCGCATACGGAAAGCATTCGGGAACCATAATGGCTCACATCGCTCTCATGATCATTGCATGGTGTTTCGTCTTGCCTACAGGTAAGAAATCTCAGCAACCGCCATCTTCCGGACCTTGCTGATCAGTGATGTATAGCCGTCATGTTCAGTGTCGCGCGTTCGCGATTTGCACTGCCATCGCAATTTGTCTTCCTGGTGTGCAATGCCTTTGGTTTGCTTATTGGAATTATCTACAACAGTCAGACACCTGATCTTTATGAGAACAATGCTCACCACAAGATCGGATGGATTGCGACCTGGGTCATCAGCGCACAGGTCGTTATGTCGTTGATCTTCGCCTATGCTGGTAGAGGCGAGAGAGCAAAGGCATACGAGCAGGAAGCATTCCTCCCTGTGCCCACCGATGAAATGTCTGATAACTCGCATCCTTATCCGTCGGGGATCCATCATGCCTATCGCTGGTCAAAAGACAGCGGCCAGGGCACCGAAAGAAACTCCTCTCTTCACAGTCGGCCAAGTTCACCCTCCTGCTCATCTCCGTCGGAAGAATATGATACCTTTGAGAAGCCCGAGCAAGTGCTCGAGAAGCCTGCTGATGGCGGCTGGCTACATAGCACCATTTTAGGCCGCTTTTTTGCCAGTCGCGTGCCTGGCATGGTATCTGGTCGCGTCCTCCGGGTCTTGAATGTTGTATCCTTGGTTATTGACAGGATTATCCTGCCTTTCGGCTTCGTCGCTATTGCAACCGGTGCTGTAACTTATGGTGGCATCATGGTAAGCACCTTCTCTCTAGATCCCAGTTGCCTCGATGTAAGATGGCGCTAATCGAGTTCACCTGCAGCGCGGAAGCGAAGTCTTCAACGGTCTGGCGCACTTCATCAAGGGTGGAATCTTTTTCTGGTACGGTCTGTTGACCCTGGGCCGCTGGATGGGCTGCTGGGCAGATTTTGGCTGGGCGTGGAACGTCAAACCTTCGAGCTCCATCGTCGGCAAATGGAAGGCGAAGATTCCTTCTGGCGAGTTTACCGAATCCTTCGTCATCTTCCTTTACGGGGCAAGCAATGTCTTTCTGGAACATCTGGCTGGGTGGGGCGGCGCATGGTCTGCCACGGACCTTGAGCATGTGTCGATTTCGATCATGTTCTTCGGCGGTGGCCTGTGTGGCATGCTATTCGAATCCAAGCGCGTCAGAGGCTGGTTGAACAGCACTATTCTACAGTCTCCCGCTCATGCCGGCGTACATGGTTCGGCAGACCCTGCTTGGCAGACCCCTGATACGCAAGGCGTCTCCCTCAATCCAATGCCTGCGCTTGTTATCCTGCTTTTGGGAATGATGATGGGATCTCACCATCAAACGAGCATGATTTCGACCATGGTGCACAAGCAATGGGGAAATCTTCTCGTTGGGTTCGCCTTGGCTCGTGGCATGACCTATGTTTTACTATACCTCAAGCCTCCGACATCCTATCTCCCGTCGCGCCCACCAACTGAGATTGTGGCATCCTTCTGCCTGATTGCTGGCGGGTTGATCTTCATGCTAAGTGTAAGTGTCTTGAGCCCCTCGCTTTCCTCCTTTTTCAATCCACGAATTGTCACTGATCTTTTCCGATAGACGCGCAATGTTGTTGATAGCATGGAATACTATAATCTGGATGCGATGTTCACGTTCACTGTTGGAATGGGAGTGACCGCCTTCATCATGGCTTGTGAGATTTTGGCTATTGCCCTCAAAGCTTGGGCGGTGAAGAAGGAGTCGCGACCACAACTGCCGCCTTTCCAGTTCCCCGCCGCCTGAATCATGCGGAAATGATTCTGCAATGCCCGTCGCTAGATCAATGCTTCACGCCTCAGCATGAAGTTTCTGATACGACCCACGGAGAAAAGAGGGAAAAATGGAAGAACAAAAAACAACTTGGACAGGATGAATTTGAGGATCTAATGTTTACTTGTGATCTCTTTATACCCATTACACTATTTGACTTCTATGACCAGGTGTTTGGCTTTGGGTGACATGACATAATACCCGATATACCACAGCCCGGGTTTTCACATTTTTTGATGCATTGTGATGTTTATGAACGATACACATGGTTTACGGAATGGCTAATGAGGGGTTGTTGATAACCAATGATATGACCAGATTTTGGGGGGAATAATACCTAAGAGGCCTCTTATGGTCTTACCTAGTGGATATAGGATGAAACAAACCATGAACAATTGTACAGAGTCTTGTCCAAGTGCCACCTCCTGAGTCTGATTTCAAAGCACGAGCCAAGCAGAAGTTTAGAAGTTTCTTCAGGTGGAGGTTCAGCCGCTGGAATAGCCAATCGTCCTCAGCAAGGCACGTTTTGCTGCTACTCCATATCATTTGAGGCTTTGAACTAATCCGCTCTAGCGTATTTAATACGATTTATGTGTTTATCCCCGAGCCTCCGCCGACGGGGAGGAAAAGCTTAGCCATACTCCCGATTACCCGATGCTTCAATTACCTCGGTGGCTCGGTGGAAGTCAACACTGTCAGACAGACGTTGCAGAGGGAGAATGTGACAAGGCCCGGTTAAGTCCCACAAAACATGATTCTAGATGTGTCAATGGACTGAGCACTTCTGTCGAAGCTGTAACACAGGATGGCTTTTACCTTGCAGTGTGTAGTACATAGAATAGTAAACCATTAGTAAGCGTCCATGAGGGGCTGGAGTGGGGAGAGCGGGCGGGCCTCCTGCGTCGAAATCGAATTGGATGGATGTTCCTTGATGTTTCTTCGGGCATTTAAGAGGGGCGACTGTCCCGCGTTATCTATCAGCTATTTTCGCATCTTTCACAGTCATTGTCAAACCTACGCTCTTCACGCGGTTTTCTATTCTCATATCCAGTAAAGATGGCATCCAATCCTCCCGGAGCTTGCTGTGCCTCTGGCTTCAAGCACGAAGGCAATCCCGCTGGGGAGATCAAGACTGTCGAGGGTGGTAAGCAGCCTTGCTATTCCTTCTTGACACAAATGGTCTCGATGCTGAGTCTTCAAAGTTGAAACCTACCTTTCATACCCCAAGGACAACAAGAGCCCCGAGAAGGCCGTCGTTATATTGAGCGACATTTTTGGTATCTATGTCAACGCCCAGATGCTTGCCGACGAGTTCGCATCCAATGGATACCTCGCCGTTATTCCCGATCTCTTCCAGAAAGACGCTATCAAGCTCAGTGACATGGAATCCGGCAAGGCTGATCTTCCCGCATGGCTTGCTAAGCACCAGACGGCCAACGTCGACCCTGTTGTCGAGTCTACAATCAAGTACCTCAGGCAGGACTTGGGAGTCAAGAGAATCGCTGGTGTCGGTTACTGCTTTGGTGGAAAGGTAAGCTCCATGCTTTGAGAACTGCAAGGTGCTTTTCTTGGACATCCCGTTCCTGACATGGCTCTTTTGATCAGTATGTCTGCCGCTTCTTGAAGCCCGGTAAGATCGACGTCGGTTACACCGCCCACCCCTCCTTTATCTCCAAGGAGGAGCTCGCTGCCATCGCGGGTCCCCTTTCTATCGCTGCCTCCGGTAAGTTGATCCGCGAGGATGTGTTGGGTTAACATCAAGATCGTGACTGACGTTGAGAATTTGTTAGAAATCGACAACATCTTCACCACCCAACTCCGTCACGAGTCCGAGGATATTCTGATCAAGACGGGTCAGCCCTGGCAGATCAATCTGTTCAGCGGCGTTACACATGGCTTCGCTGTCCGTGCTGACTTGAGCAACAAGCACTTCAAGTTCTGCAAGGAGCAGGCCTTCTACCAGGCTGTTGCGTGGTTCCAGCAGTACCTTTAATCTGATGCTACAAGTCAGACATATATCTCGTATATAATTGGTCATGATTTAATGAGCTAGAAGAAATGAGATTGCAATTTTCAGGATCAACTTTCGTATTTATGCATGGCTGGAGATACTGGACCGATAGCGCTTATCACACACGTGACCCCGTGATCCGCGTTACTGAAAGGCCCACTCAGACAAAGTAAAGTAGCCTCAAAGAGCCCTGAGCCATTGATTGTTTTCAGTCCAAATCCAGGTTGCTGCATTACCTCCTTGTATTTTGTTCGAGCTCACAGTTTAGTCTTGCAGGTTTATATTCTTTAGACTGTTTCTGCATAAAGCACGTCGAACTTCGAGTCGTGTGGTCCGCATCGCATGCTTTTTGGCTTCTGCATTGTTTGCATCCATCCTAGACACTGACCTGGACACCGGCAATTCTGGTTTACGACATATAGTGCATTGTCCTTGACTGATTGATGAATCACGATCTCGGTTCCCTCGAACACCTTGTCTGATTGCTTCTTCGGTTGTACCGACGTCAACCCTTTTCCTTCGATCTCAATTCGACAGCAGACTTCAACACAAACCAAGCAGCATACTCATCCACCTCATTCCTACGTTGACCGTCACTTTTGATATACTCAATTCGTCGCGCATCCTGTGATTTGGGAATTTCGGGTCATTTCCCTACCAAGCAACATGGCGACCCCGTCCGCCTTGCCGCCATTACCGTTCAACCCTACCAGGGTGAGATCGTATGTGCTCCGATTACCACTTTTCACACGCCTTGTGCTATTGGTCATCGTTGCATTTTGGTTGCTCGAGTTACAAACTATATGGAGTGTGGTACAATGGGGGTCATTGACGCCGAATGAGATCGGAATCGGTAGCAGTATGTCCATGTCAGCCATGCGGGCCAATCTGCAGTCGATTGTTACGTCTTTGCGTGCGAACAGTTCTGACGCGAGAAAATAGTGTACCGACTAAACACCTATCCATTTATTCACGTCGGCTTTTTTCACGCTTTCGTGAATCTGCTAGCCCTCACACCGTTGCTGGAGCGATTCGAAGCTGAGCATGGTACATTGACTGCAGTAGCTTTATTCATTGGCCGTATGTCCTCCCAGTTCAGATTCAGGAATCGCAGAAATGCCATATCAAGGGGCTCGGCTTGCAGTGGGCTAATCTATGCGCAGCTCTCTCAACCTTCCCTGCCGGTATATACATCCTGATTGAGAAATTCATCCTGCACAGCAACACTGCTGTGGTTGGAGCAAGGTGAGATTTGAAGACCTCCTTCTCGAAAGTGAAAGTATTCTAACATATCCTTAGTGTCTGGATTTTCCTACTGCTGGGCTCCGAAGCTATAAAGACGTTTAAGTCAAACCCATACTTCAGGTATCCCAACTCGGAACGAGCCACGATGAAGTCTGCAGATCTAATTATTCATAGTCTTGGGACGACGAAGATTCCGACATGGACGTCACCGCTGTTCGCATGTGGTCTTGTATCGATATTCGTGCCGAACACGAGCTTCTTGGGCCACCTGAGCGCTATTTTAATAGGCTATCTACGTGAGTATTGTCTATCGTTGTGCTCTCTTGGTTTCAGACTAATGTGTTATTTACTAGTCGGCCTCGGGTATCTCAAGGTGTTCGTTCCACCAGAGAAGATTCTGAGATGGATTGAGGGAAAGCTGAACCTCCTGGGACGACTGCCACATTATGTCTCAGTAGATCAGAAGACCTATGGTCGTTATGGTGTTCTTCCTACGGCGACGGCGGCCGTACCGGGTGAGAGGCCCACTCCTCTGAGCTATCTGGGCACGAATCAGCGCCTCGGTCCTTGAAGCTACCACGCTCAGCAGGAAGAAATTTCAATTTTGTGTGCATATTAATCAATGATATACTTGTTAACTAAGCGTTATGTGTATCAGGTAAAACTTGTTAATTCATTCGCATTAGTTGTAGTCTATTTTGAGCGACTTGTGTAGGTGGTCACTACCGGCCGACGTAAATTTACAGACCAGCTATTGCGGAGATGCTGGTTCCGATTCATTCAACTTGCCCTCCACGCCCTTTTACAACAACACCGGCATGGGAAGATACTTCCGAATGTCTTCAATTCCATGGCATTGAAATGTAAGTTAATCACCTCAAAATTACGCGCAGAGTGTTGGTGCATCCGCAAATATATCTCAATTGCGCGCGACGCATCCCCTAGCATCTACCCCATAATATCATCAGAGGCAGCTTCAAATAGACCTAAGCTGATAGTGACCGGGTGACAGCCGTGATCCGCAAACTGCGGAGCAATCCTCAATTTCTCTTCGTACGCCTGCCGTATATACTTTCGCTTCTTTGCATAATCGCAGGAGTGGTTTGGCTTCTTCTCCTTCCTCTCGAGGAGTACGCCCGTCGAACATACATCTCCGAGAATGCGCTCTTGCCTGGCCAGGTCCATGCCTACTTCGCAGGCAGTGAACAGAACATCTTCCGCGGGTATAAAAGGGAACTCCAAAGTTTGTTGAATTCTGGAAACCAGGAAGGTCAGGAGACGAAGGATAGTGAATTGACACCAGTGTACGTTGAGACGGTGCTGCTACACCTTTGTACTGCTTAATGGTGTGGTCTCGTGCGTCCTATTGCTAATTCCAAATCCGTGACTAGAATTTCGGATCAGATACAGTCGATCTTGCGAGCGGCCGGGTTGAAAGTTGCGACGCAGAAGTACGAGTACACTTCTTCGGGTATCACGCATGAGGGACAGAATGTCTACGCGATCATCCATGCGCCACGGGGCGATGCAACGGAAGCGATTGTGCTGGTTGCTGCGTGGAAGACTGCTGATGGAGAATTGAACTTGAATGGAGTCAGCCTTGCGCTGACGCTGGCAAGATACTTTAAGCGTGGGTCGAATCTTATCACGATGCATTGTGGGGAAGGGTGTTATTCGAGCCGTGCTGATGACGATCGTCTCTAGGTTGGTCTTTGTGGTCCAAAGATATCATTTTTCTGTTTCCGCCAGACAGCAAATCCGGAACGCAGGCGTGGATCGATGCGTATCATGACATGCAACCGTCCTCGGTCCAGCCTCTGCCGCTGAAGAGCGGTGCCCTACAGGGAGGGCTCGTTATTGAATACCCGTTCGACCATCGATTCGAGTCTTTACATATCGTCTACGATGGCGTCAACGGGCAACTGCCCAATTTGGATTTATTTAATACAGCCATTTCAATCGCCGGGGGGCAGATGGGAATCGGAACCAGCCTACAGGAAATGTGGGAGCATGATGATAGCTATCAAAAGCGCCTGCAGACAATCCTCAGGGGTATGGTCAAGCAGGGCTTCGGGCACGCTACTGGGGCACATAGTAGTTTTATGCCCTACCACATTGATGCGATCACTCTGCAAACGAAGGGAGATGGCTGGCAAGATGAGATGGCTCTGGGTCGAACTGTGGAGAGTCTCTGTCGCAGTCTCAACAACCTGCTCGAACACCTTCACCAGAGTTTCTTCTTCTATCTGCTGATGCACACCAATCGCTTCGTCAGTATAGGTACTTACCTTCCAAGTGCGATGCTGATTGCTGGAAACTTCACTATCATGGCGATTGCTTTGTGGATGCGTACAGGCTACTATATGCACGCTCAGGCGACCTCTACCACGAACGGAGGAGTCCCCCAGGATAAGAAGACTCCGGCCGATCAAGCGACGAATACGGAGAAAAATGGCGAATTGAATGACGCAAATCCCAACGAGCTACCGAGTCCTGGCAGTGTCCTGGAGCGACAGTTAGCGCTCCCGCTCACCCTAGTTATCGGGCTACACCTGCTCGGCCTGGTCCCTCTTTACATCTTCAATAACATCCATCACAAGGTCAGTCTCCTCACTTTTGCACTGACGTAGTCCCAAGACTCCTACTAACAACCAACAGTACTATACGACCGCGACCTACACTTGCCTCGGAGCTGGGGTCATCCTCCCCCTAATCGTGTCAGCCCTCTTGAACCATGGGTTCACTTCTTCTCCAACAACTCAGCAATATTTCCTGACTAAATCCTTCTCGCTCCTTCTCCTCGGCCTGTTCCTCTCTACCCTTGCCACTTTGAACTTCTCTCTATCTTTCATGGTTGGCCTACTCTGCGCACCGCTTAGTTTCGTCAAGCGCATCAATCCCCAGACGAAAGCTGCTCTGCGGTACCCCATCGCTATACTTGGTTTGCTAGCCTTGAATGTCCTTTCTCCTCCTGCGGTTCTCATTGGGGCATGTCGGTACTCAGGCGTGTCAGTTGAGTCAGTTCTGACTCAGGCAGCATTCGGATGGAATGTCTGGGGTATGTGGACACAGGTGGTTGTCTGGTGTGTCTGGTGGCCTGCTTGGGTGGTTGGATGTGTCTTACTAGGATCGTCTCTTCTTTAAATCCTGGGGTCAGGTATGGCTCGACATTCGGGCTACTGTTCATACACCACCCTCATATTATTAAATATGTATATCGTTGCCTTTGGGAATCTTATATTTTACTAAAAGGTAGAGCCCATCCTTGACTGGAAAGGTCCAGTCGCGCTCGTTGTTTTCTAGTTATTCAGAGTGTTCTAGTAAGGTCCGTACATACATGCAAAACAGTACCCTTATAGTGCCCTCGAAGGCCAGAAACATGGGCTCATAAAAGGGTACCTATCGTTACGAGGTTCACTTTCTAGGCAGCCCACACGTCCTTACCAACTCCCTCGATCCAGTGACCCAGCTGATTCACACCAGCATCCCAATCCTTGAGTCTATTGCGCATGCCTTCAATCTGCTTCATATCCAGAACCTTGGGCTGCACCCAGTGGATCTGAGCGACCTGCGCAACCTGATCAATAGCACCCTTGAGGAGGCCCAGGGACAAAGCCTTCATGACCAAATGCTCAATCTCCTCGGGCTTGACCTTGGTCTCAGAGGAGATCGACGCGAATGTGAGGTTGCGGTCGTGCGGGGGTCGGCGGAAGACCATTTCTGTGAGTGCTGACAGGGAGATCTTCTGGTAGAGGAAAATGCGATGCTGCTCGAGCAGCTTGTTTTTGGAAATGTTGCCGGCCAGGACATCGTACGCAGTAAGGTCGCCGCGATTGAAGGCAAACAGGAGGTCGCGCAGCCAGCTGTGCGGCGTCTCGGTGAGCGAGTCCAGGATCGGGTGCAGTAGGAGTTCACCAAAGTTGTAGATCGTGTCTGAGACGAGGGCGGCGACACTCAGGCTATATGCGCGGGAGGCACGCTCTGACTCGCTGAGATCCTCCAGGTTGATGCAGGCTAGGTAAAGAAGGGCGTTTTTGTAATAGGCGGCGAATTCTTGTTTGGCCTTCACGTATGTTCATGGTTAGTTCGGAAAGGGAGATAAATGCGAATCGGCCGTTCGACTTACGTGGTAGTAATCTGCGTTGACCTTGTAAAAGGAAGCGTGCACCACTGTCTCGACCGAGTCGAAGGAGTCCAAAACCTTCTGGCATACTTCCAGATCTTTTTGCGCTCCATCCAAGTCCTGTAGTCGCTGTTTCACGTTTGCAACTTCCGCAAGGGCATACACGTGAGCTTCTTGTGTGTCGGGTTTGTTCACTTTCTCGGCAAGTGATGTAAGGAAGGAGAGCCGCTCTTGGTCATCTGTCATCCCATGGACTGTCAGTCAGATGCTACCTTGCGTTCTCCCTTTCTAGCTAGAATGGAAGACGGATGTCGAACAAACCTGCGCATTCCGTTGATGCCATCAAACCCAACGAGACGAACTTCAGCTGATTGATCTTGTCGGCGAAGCTCAGAACAAACGTCTTGAATATCGGTAACCGCTGAGGAGCGCTTTCAGGTAACTGGAAGAACTCCACCAGAGCGTTAGTCAATTGATGCCATAGTTTCCGTTCCCAAAAGTCTTCAAAGCTGAGGAAGAAGGCCTGGCTCTGCTCTGGAGCTTGTTGCAGCTGGTCTGCCAGGAAATCGGAGATCTTCTGGTTCTCCATGGTGGAGAAGTGAAGGAGAGATGCTGGTTTGCGGGATGCGAGGATACGGAGGGTGGGAAGGAAGAAGAGACAAGTATTTGAGATGAAGAGATAATTAGTGGCGGAGTAGAAGACTCGGGAATTGGTTCTATGAATCGTGAGCGCAAGGATGCTTAGGTCTTAGATTGGCGACGTTGCGTAGGAGCTTGGGCGGTGTCTCTGCGCCGCCGTAGTACCGGAGAGATGACATCCCTCCTACTACGTCGTCTGCGGTTGGATAACTGATTTTTGAGGCTGGGTAGCATCCTGACCCACATGGGAGCTCTGTGTATTAGCATGTCTTATTTAAAGTACTAGAGAGGCAGTAACATGATATCAGTCCGACTAAACTGTTCCAGGACCCCGGTAGTGGATCTAGCAGTTCGCCTCTAGCAATAATAATGTGTCCGATATGTCTCCGAATGATAGTATATATATATATATACATGGCAGTCCTAGAGGTGCCAGCTCAACATATCCTCTTTAATACTCTATTATAGCTATATTGAGCTGATTGAAACCGATTATAACGCTCTTAGTCTCTTTCCCTACATTTCTTCCACATCAAATCTCTTCACATATCGCTCAGAAGTCTCCAAACGTCGTCACGATGTCGGACTTTACCGAGTTGAACAGACAATATTTTAGGTCAGTCCACGATCATTGCTGGATGCAGAGTACCTTGCTTACAAATTCACACAGTAAACTAGCTAGTTCCTACAGGGAGGAATTCCGACAAGGCCAGGAATTGATCTTCAATGAGGTTCAAGGACGTCGCTCATGGATCAGTGATACCTGGAGCGACACCGAGTCGGGCAAAGGCCATAAAGTCAGGATGCTCGAGTATGCTTGCGGGCCTGGTGCTGTCTCCGCAGTATGTATCTCAAACAGACTTCTAAGGTGATGGAGTATGTTGCTGAATCTGAAAACAAGGCGCTAGCACCGTTCGTCGACCATATTGTTGGCATGGACGTATCCGAAGAAATGATTAAGCAATTCAACATCAACGCCCAAGAAACGGGCTTTGCGGATAAGATGCATGGCTACCACGGCGACCTCCTCGCTGAACCCGTGCCGGACCATCTATCTGGGCCTGAGTTCTTCGATTTCAATCTCGTCGCTGTGAGCATGGCCCTTCATCACTTTGACAAGCCTGACATGGCGTTGAAACGCCTTGGTGAGCGGATGAAGAAGGACGGCATGTTCTTGATTATCGATTTGGTACCAGAGGATGAGCACTCCTCGAATAGCCTGCAGAAGGCATTCCCCCAGGCAAGCGCGACAGTTAGAACACATGGCTTCACCTCGGAGAGCATGCAAAAGATGTTCGAAGAAGCCGGAATGGGTCAGAAGTTCGACTACCACGTCATTCAGGAGCCAGTAGTGTTCAGAAAGGAGGGAAAGGAACTCAGGAAGACTATTTTCATCGCTAGAGCTCAGCGCAGCTAGTACACGCCGTGCGCTTCTCAAGCATGTTCGCTTTTATATCCCTCAGACCGTGATGGTTGTACAAATGACATGAAGGCGTTTGCAGGCTCCAGGGTAGCCGGTTCAGTAGAGATGAGCTTCCTGTAGGAGCTCAGAGTCAGCCACCCGAGCAGAACGAGGCGGCTTCGGATGGCCAAAACATTTCAAGTATCAGAAAGAGGTCAAGGGAAGTATAGACACCATCAGTTCAAGGTTGGTCACCTCCAACGTCCAATCAGAATTTCCGAATAGTCAGATGGGGGTTCGCGTTGAGGGCACAAGATGACAGTGTCCCAGCATAGATTGGCGTTAATTAGACTTCGAATGGGGATGCCGCTCGAGATTATCCAATTCACCTTATGGAGACGAATAGTCTGCAGATATTCCTACAGTGCAAGAGTAACTATTATTGATCGTAGGTCATTGACGTTGTTGGAGGCTGTTGTCCGAATTTGGACTAGTGCGAAAGTCCCGTGCTGCAATTCGCTCTCTGGAGAACGACTTTCCAGCATCAAGGCCGAAACTCACCTGCCGAGCTGTGCTCTCACCTCCATCTCTCACACAATCCACGCAATACCGATCCGGACACAACACGGTGGTCTCATTCGGACCGCGAGCTGAAGAGAGACCATGCAGAAGTGCCGGGCTGTCAATTCCGCTCTGGGGTCGAGGGCATTCGTCCCCGCCCCTCAGGTCCAATTCCAAGTACAGCGCCGGAATCTCCAGGATGTCGCCATTACTAGAACTGGGAAGCCAATTCTGAAGGTTCAGGGCGGACGGTGAGAACAATTGAGTCGGAATTGTTCGGTAGTTGGGATGCTAACAGGCAGCTTTGTTATAGGTCCTCTCTCGGAGGTATGCCAGTCATCGCCAGCAATTCACGTCGCTTGCAGCTCGCCTAACATGAATACGTTTGCTTTAGGTCATACCGCCACTGTTTTTGGTGCCACTGGCTTTCTCGGTCGCTACATTGTCAACAAGCTCGGTATGTCAACGAGGTGAGCCGCAGAGTGGAAGCAGATGTTGATTCGCAACTAGCCAACCAGGGATGCACGGTTGTTGTTCCCTTCCGCGAGGAAATGACAAAGAGACACCTCAAACCGACTGGTGATCTCGGAAGAGTTGTCTTCATTGTACGTGAGCGTCTAATCTCGGAGGCGTTGAGGCTGTTTTCCAGGGCTAAATCGAGCATCACTTAGGAATACGACCTGCGGAATACCCAATCTATCGAGGAGAGTGTCCGTCACTCCGATGTTGTCTACAACCTTGTTGGTCGTCAATATCCCACGAAGTGAGTGGCCGCGTCATGTTTCATGGGGTCGGGAAAGAGGGGCACGGCTAATGCTTCGCAGGAACTTCTCCTACACCGACGTCCATGTCGATGGAACTGAGCGCATCGCCGAGGCTGTCGCCAAGTACGACGTTGACAGATTTATCCACGTCTCCTCCTACAACGCCGACAAGAACTCGCCCTCCGAGTTTTTCAGTACAAAGGTCCGTTTCGGTCCCCTCGCGAGCGGTGGCTGCATGGAAATGCTGGAAATGCTGATTGATCGTACAGGCATGGGGTGAGGAGGTTGCTCGCTCAATTTTCCCCGAGACTACCATCGTCCGGCCTGCTCCCATGTTTGGTTTCGAGGACAATCTTCTCCACAAGCTCGCCGGTGTCACCAACCTCTTCACTTCCAACCACATGCAGGAACGCTTCTGGCCCGTTCACGTAAGCTCACCACCAAACTAACAATTCGGAGCGCGACGCTTATCATGTTATGTAGGTCATTGATGTTGGCTCCGCCCTCGAGTTGATGCTCCACGACGACACCACTGCCGGCCAGACTTTCGAGCTTTATGGACCGAAGAACTACTCTACTGCGGAAATTGCTGAATTGGTTGACCGTGAAATCGTCAAGCACCGCCGCCACATCAACGTCCCCAAGGCTGTCCTGAAGCCTATGGCTTACTACCTGAACAAGCTCCTCTGGTGGCACACCATCTCCGCCGATGAGGTGGAGCGGGAGTTCATTGACCAGAAGATTGACAAGACTGCCAAGACATTCAAAGACCTCGGTATTGAACCCGCCGAGCTCAGCGACCTCACCTTCCACTACCTGGTAAGCCATTCGCCCTCGTTTAAGTGGTTAACGATACTAATCCCTCCAACAGAAAGGCTACAGAAGCTCCTCCTACTACGATCTGCCTCCCGCCACAGAGCGCGAAAGAAAGGAGGAAAAGAAGTACTTGCACGTTCTTGACGACCAGTAGTCGTCTCTGTTTCTTCTAAGTGTGTACATAAGTTTACTAGACCCAGTCAATTTCCTTGTGTTATCCCAGTGTGTTAGGCATATCCATTCAGTAATGACGTATTGAAGAGTCTCCGAAGGAGCCGCGTACATACGGTGATTATATGTCAAAAAGAACTGGCTTAATCTACGTTATCAATTGGAATAGGACATCTGCTGCATGGTCAAACAAACAGGTCATAAACTGTCTCCTCGCACAGCTATGCTAAGGACTCCACCGATCAACTTACCTTACTCTCCGAGGCTCCGAGCGTATCTTACCCCACACATATCAAACGAAACGGCAGTAAACGAGCTCAGCAATCGAACACCAGAGAAAAATGACCGCCTCACCTTCACATTCCTTCTCATCCTCACCGGCAACGCCTATCCTGCTCCTCAAGACGAAATCTACCCCGCACGATGGCTACGAGGAATTCTTCTCCGCCCACGGCTACAACCCCGCCTTCGTCCCAGTCCTCGAGCACCATTTCAACCACACGAACCTCCGCACCGTAGAGGATCTCTTCACCTCAGGCAGTCTAAATGCCGGCCCAGGCCGGAAATACGGCGGGCTGATATTCACCAGCCAGCGCGCTGTGGAGGGGTTCGCGCGCTTGGTCACCACCGAAGTAGATGGTACGTTTGCCCTGCCAACAGCAGACATGTCAAAAAAGGAAGAACATGCACAAGCTAACGAGCTCTAATAGTCTCAATAGCGACAGACGCATCCCGCTCCTTGATACTGTACACCGTCGGACCCGCGACATCCCGCTCCCTTACTACCTTACGAGACACGCATCTGCCCCATGCGACGATCTACGGCTCCGACGCCGGAGACGGGCAGAAACTTGCGCTTGCGATCCTGGAGCATTATAATGCGCTGTATGATGGCGGAGGCACACCGCTCGTGAAGCCTCCCCTCCTCTTCCTTGTTGGCGAACAGCGCCGCGACATCATACCCAGGACACTCATGGATGAGTCACTATCCCCCACTAAGCGGATTCAGGTGGATGAGCTTGTTGTGTATGAGACGGGGGTGATGGAGTCCTTTGAGGGTGATTTTCGAGCTGCGGTGCGCGCCGGACAGGAGTATGTGGCTCTGGCTGACGGGGTCGGGGAGGAGAGGGTGATCTGGGTGATTGTGTTCTCGCCGACGGGCTGCGATGCGATGCTTCGTGTTCTGGGGCTGCTTTCTACGTCTACAGACTCCTCTGGCGGAGATACCGGTGCGCTGGTTGATGGGAGTGCAAGCGGGATGGAGAGGAGGATCTTCATTGCGACTATCGGGCCTACGACGAGAGATCATCTTGTCAAGAATTATGGATTCCAGCCGGATGTTTGCGCGGACAAACCTAGTCCGGAAGGTGTTGGTGCTGGCATTGAGGCCTTCATGCGGCGGAGAAAGGGGGTATGATCTAAGCGTGCTCGATGACTGCTACTGTACTTGTATTTATGTCTAGCCGTTTCGTCGCATTGCCGATGATTCCAAGGCATCATGTAAAGATATAATATTTCTTCAGTATACCCCAAAGAGCTATTGTTGACAGAGTTGCACTGAACGGAAAGACAGCATTGCACATCCAGAAGAAATTTCGTTCATCAAACCCGACGTAAGATACAAGGAAATTGGTATGGACGTTCTAGATTGACAAACAACTAGCTGGACGCCAAAACATGGAAATGTGCTCACAACAAACGCATACGGCCGGCGCTGATATCCTATTCAGTACAACAGAAGGACCTAGGCAGAATCGGGTATTGTGGAAAGATGTTCAACGGTGCGACGAGTCGTGGAAGTTGAATGCTGTTGAGAATCACAATAGGTGACATGTGTGAGCATATCGCTAGAGCCTTCTTTCTATGCGCTTATGATAATATGTGCAGGAGCTTAACCCGTCCCTGGATCGGCGGGTGAGATGGTCGAGTTTCATCCTGCCTTCAAGGTCTGCTGAAGAGTTGCCATTAAATCGGATACAGTCTAAGAGTACTGCACGAGACGCCACTGTCTCTCTACCGCATGATTTCTTCGTAGATCAGGGCTGCGGATGACTGGTCAGCGGGCTCTCAATGAGGCAAGCGGATAAAGCGACAACTAACTCTTCAGTTGCTCCTTGCTGAGAGCATCCTTGTTCTTGTCAAAATCAAAGAAGCCCTCGGGAATAGGCGGAGCCGTGGGCTCATCGTCGGGGTCGTGGTACGGCTCCAGATACGGATGGCGTAGAGCATCTTCCACCGTGATACGTTTTGCGGGGTTGAAAGCCAGAAGTTTTTCCAGGAGATCCAATGCTAATTCGTTGCTCTTGGGGAATAATGCCTTGAATGGGATCTTTTTCTTGAAGGGGAGAGAGCGGATGTACTCTCGAGCCCGGCGCGATTTTATGCCGTAGTAGTCTTCCATGGTTGGTGTTCCGAGGACATCCAGAATGAGGGTCAATTGGTGATGGTCTGCTCAGTCAGTCGCGGAACGCTTCACCAAGGAAATTCCTCCCAGAGGCACAGCAACTTACAGTCTTTCCCAGGGAACAAGGGCTTCCCGCTCAGCATCTCGGCCAAGATGCACCCAACACTCCAGACATCAATGGCTTTCGTATACTCCTTGAATGTCAGCATGATCTCCGGCGCACGGTACCACCGAGTCGCGACGTATTCTGTCATGAAACCGGAGTTGTCATCGGTCGAGGCAGCCGACCGAGCCAAGCCAAAGTCGCAGACTTTCAGGTCACAGTTGGCGTTGAGTAGCAGATTCGAGGGCTTTAGGTCACGGTGAAGCACGTTAGCTGAGTGCATGGCTTTGAGTGCACGGAGCGTTTGGTAGATAAAGTATTGGCAGTGGTCATCAGAGAGATCCTGGGTGCGGATGACACGATGCATATCGGTTTCCATCAACTCCTGTCCAAGCAATCAGCCTTTCGAGGTCTAGACGTGCGCGTGCGTGCGTCGAGGAATGTACCTGAATCAAATACACCTCGTTGAAGCTCTCATAGTTGCGAGGCCTCTGAATATCCAAGATCGAAATGATGTTTTCGTGGTTAAAGTAGCGCAGTAACTTCATTTCACGCAAAGTCCGCAAGCAGAACATTGAGTGATCGAAAGGCGTAATCTTCTTAATGGCAACTTTTTGACCAGAGGGTTTGTGGATAGCCGAGCTGGAACAAGTCAGTATCAGAGCCAGACTGTCGCTATTGACAATAGAGATCACCCACCAAACGACGCCGTAAGCACCCTCTCCAATGACATCTTGAATTTCATATTGCTCAGAAACGTTGAAGGAGATCTTCCTTGATCCTCCTTGAGGAGGTTGCTGCACCATGGTTGCTAACTTTCAGAATCAAAGAAGGTTAGCCACGAGCTCTTGGATTACAAAAGTGATAGTCGCAATTCGGATCATGCTCAACGTCACCCCCGCAACAGTGCATCATTGTTGGAATAGCTCAAGAAGCCTCAGAACAGGAGTTGGAGCACTCCTGCTTGAGGGCTTATCAAGTACTGTTTGGGCATGCAACCTGATGAGCCACACAGTGGCTCGGAAACAGATAATGAAAGTCGGCGCTTACATTCGTTTAACCCGTGATAATCGTAGCTTTGGACGATAATTCTTGATTTAATTGTAGCCAAATCTCATACCGTGGTCGCGCTCGAAATTGCTGAAAGTCGCCTGGGATCTGTGGAAGGCTTGAAGCGGGGTAAGATCCGTGTGGGGGGCTGAACGAGTATAAAGCAGCGTAGTAATACGAATTCGAAAAGGTGGATCAGACAAGCACGCCGGCCTTTCGAAGGTATAGGGAGTCGAATTCAAGCAATCGGGTTGACGAGCTTGAGATGTAGCCACGAAGCTCTTCGGATGAATACGTCGACGTCTAGACGGCGCCGAGTCAGTCTTTGAGAGATGAAATAAGCTTCAATGTCAGGGCCGTCAAAGGCTTTTTCAGGGAAGATTTAGACAAAGAATGGTGAACGCGATTGGAAGACCTTACCGAAGCTCAAGCTTTAGCTTCTGTGGTCTCCAAGACTCGATACTTCCCCAGGTAACTGATAATGGCTATCTGTTGTTCCCCTGAATGGAATTAGCCGCTATCTTCGTTTGCGTGCCGCTCCGACAGCCAGCTTCCAGTGTATCAGACAGCTTGCAGCAAGACGATGATAGAGTATACGTCGTTTAAGACAGGCAGTAGAAAAAAAAGGCAGAGCGCAAGAAACAGAGGAGGAGAAGGAAGATCGAGTAGTATCGTGATGCGGAGGGGCTGGAGAAAGCAATAATAACAGGGAGCGGAAAGGTCTAAGTGGGGTGGGGCAGCTTTTGGTCAGGAACAAGGAAAGAAATAGAGTGAAATAACACTTACTGAGAGATTCCCGAAGAGAAATTCGGTGATATGTTACGAATGCATAGATAGAAGGAGTAAATAGATCCTAGGTAGATGGAGGAGGGATAGCGAGAGTTGTTTACAGGAATATAGATTTGGTACAGGAGACCCAATATTGTCGCTGATGATCGGCAGTAGCTAATGATAGTAGTGACTTATCGATATGGAGATTCGACGTCAATTTCAGCGTTGCCAGACTGATTATATCGATAGTTACCCTCAATCTTTCAAGGAGTCGTCAATAGCTTGTTGGAAGTTTGGTACGATAAGGAGCTGAATAGAAACTTCTCACTTATTGTTGATTCTCCTCCTTCTTCTTATTGTTGGGTTTAGGGGGGGTTGAAGAGTAGCTAAGGTAAGACAGGCACACGAAAAGTCCGGGTGTTGGCCGGGACTGAACCTTGGATCACCCAGAGAGGGGCCGCTGTGGATGTATATACTAAGGCAGGATTATATTATAGATAGGGACTTTCAGTTTCCCTATGAGAATGCTGGTTGAGGGTTCTTCTTCGTCGATCTTGTACGAGGGGCGAATTTGTGACTTGATATCTGGAGAGAGCCTTTGCAGCGGAAAGTAATTACAGGTAATACGGGACAGGATGCTGAACTCGTCAAGAATAGTAGTTTATTCGCCATACAATTAAGAGACTACTTGTATTTGTCTATCTCTGGAGGGGTACAGGTAGCAAATAGCAATTCTGTCTTACTACTGTGTCTATTATTGACTACTATCAAGCGAAAGACCCCAGAACTCGCGATGAAGAAACATTGTCTTGAGATCTCGCACTAGGAATAGAGGAGAAAAAGCGCCATTTGATTGGGGGCCACGAAGGAAACGAACTATCGCTTCCCAGCCTGTCAATTAATAGAGCAGTTAAACACTCAGGCTTCAATCATCGGGTCATTCAACGTCAGTACAGAGGTAGACAGTGGATAGGTACAACTACGAAGGATAGGTGTAGAGGACATTGAGACAAGTTACTGGCCACGACCCACTTGAATGTATCAGAATCCCGTCTCGATCAACTCTGTCTCAACCAGTGTTTCAATCCAACCATGGCAAGGACACTAGTCGCTTTCAAACAAGCTAACAAGCAGGTAAATAGCTAACCAACACGAAGCCCAAATATTAGCCGCCACAGCGCCAAAGCCGCATCTCGTACGGATGGACACACCACAATGGTCCCACCACTTACAGTTCGGGCGTGTTACAGGCCGTCCCCTTCAATTTGTTACCAGCAGCTTACACCCCACCATTCCTATTCTCACCAAATGTTTGGCCGGATGAGGAGGCTGTGCGATCACAGGTCGGACACTGCACTTGACGCTACTGCCGAGTACGGTCGTCACAATCACCAGACGTTGGATAGGTATCTACCAGTCAACTTTGCTCACTGCCCAATGTCGGCAATGCTAAGCTGTGACCAAAAGTCTACTGTGCATAAGCGGCCACACAGAGTCACAGATGCCAGGGCAGATGCAGCCCTTGTGCGATGAGGCAGACACAAGCCCCAGTGATGAGCGCCAACGGACTGCAGCTTAGGGGCATACCTATGTTCCAACCTACCTCCCTACTTACAAAGTACTTAGCATATAGATTTAACTCACTACCACATGCTCCCTCGTGACCATTCCAGTTAAAGGCAGAAGATGACTGGACATGAGGGAGAAAGGCAAGGACGAGAAGACACGGTCTACTAGGTCTGGATTCTGTATGCACATGCGGTAACGTGTAAGAAAAGAAGCCGTTCTCATCACACTAAAAGTGACCCTCACACTGAGTATTGAAATAATGGTACAATGAGACCAAGGATCTACTCCAAATGATAAGGTAAGGCTCCGGTGCCGCTCGTTTCAAAATAAAATGACATGGCCACTGGAATTGTTGATGTATTTGCCATAGAAATTATCAGACTTTGTAAAGATTATCATTACTGGACAACCTGTAGGCGTGATCAAGCGCGTCAGTCAGATGAGCTGAGACAGCGACGGTGTCGAAGTGAAATGGGGAAGACCTCAAAGGAGATTGGGGCTTTCTCAAACCTTTTCTCGCAGAGAACCCATCCACTGCACCAGGCTGACGCTCTGGTCGGCCCTATCTTCCACAAGCATCGTCTGGGCCCACAATCGAAGCCCTGGCTCTCCATCTTCCTTGACTACATACAGGTGAGGCACCACGATGCTGCCAACGCCCTTTGACCGGTGGTCCCGGCTCTTCTCAATGACCGCCCGCACTCGTTGATTGAAGTCATTGTCAAGCTCTGGGAGGTTCTGCTTGCCCACGCGAAGTTGCGACTTGTCAGGGAGACCGAAGACATCAAGGAGGAGCTGGGGCACTGCGTCACGCCCGACCCAAAGGAACTGGGTCTGTCCGTCATCAATCAGGTAAAGACCGTACGGCACGATGCGTTCAGAAGACAGGTTGATTGGAGGAGGGAGAACAATCTCGCCGGTCTGCTCATCTGGCAATCCTGCATTGTCAGGCATGTCATGTAGTGAATACATCTTCGGGTAGATGTATTGAATGAGAAGAGGAAGAGGGAGCGTGGACAGCAAGCACAGCGCTGCAGATCGCATATCAGTGGGTATTTGTGCGGATTTGCGAAGACCGAGCTTTAAAATCAATGTCAGTCGGCAGTTCACTCAGGATATAACAAGCTGGTCCGGAGAACAATAGGGGAACTAGGACACTCACGTTTTTGATCATCGCCAAGAAAAGAACAGGGAGACCTCTCAAGTTGGCAGGGAATTGTAGGCCGCCTCCGCTCACGCTTCCACCAGCAAGCTCCTTCCGATATGTCGACAGAAGTTCCACAGCCTTGGCTTGTAGGGCCTCACGGGCAGGTTCCAGTCCACTTGAAAGAACCCGCTCGACAGCTTTGTGGCTGAAGTAAGTCGCAATTGCTTGTTGGTCAGCCGATGCGTATACATCGGCAAGGTTCTGCGTTGTGGGGAGAGCGAGGGTCAACACTCGAATCCTTCTCTCGCCATTGCATGTAGTGTGGAGGACAGCAGTCTGCAGACAAACAATAGGCTTGGTGACGGTCTCATCAATAGCGACCTCAACAACGTACGCTTGGTCACGAGGGAATGCGGGAAAGGCGCATAGGTCGGAGCTGCGGTTGAAGAAGTTGCCGTAGAAGGTATTCATACGTAACCCAGTCGTAGCACGGACACGGAGGACAGCTTCAAGCCCAATCTCTGAAGACAAGTAATCGGAGAATTCACGAGCGAATTTGATCGCGTCCTCTCCTCGTGCTGCATTCCATCCCGGATAGAAGTACGTTTGTCCACCAGTATATCTCGGCAGGTTGCTGAGGGATGCCACATCCTGGTATTGGGAAGAGAACAGGAACATGTCCACTGAGACCTGTGCCTTAGAGCACTCGACAGCGAAGCTCTTGTAGAAGCTGTTCGCCGTCTGTAGAAGACTGCTCTCTTTACTCGTCCCGAGGACTTTCTTATCCTCTCTCATGGTCAGGGAGCCATGTCCGACATTGGGCAAAGACGAGCTCAACACGGTCATCTTTCCTCCCACCGGAGCAATCAACTTGTAGCCAGCCCGCAGAGCCGATCCCATGGCACAACCATTATTCTGAGTGTTTTGGAACATTTCCTGTAGTTTGTCGAGGAAGGTCTCAATGTTCTCGCGGCATTCACTCAGAGTCACGAGAAGGTCGCCCGGAATAGGGAGGAAAGGCTCATCCAGATCACTGATAACAAGCATTCTTGGATCAGAGTTCTCCGAGCCGTCTCTGGGAATACTGAAGTAATGAAGGCTAGAGTCGACTGCGATGAAACCCAGCCGAGTCCGACGGTCCGCATTGGGGATCCTGTCGAGGCTTTCCTTGATGCACCTTGCGCTAGTTGCCAGAAGACCATTTGTGACGGACGCATAACTCACGTCGATCAGGAAAAGATACACGAGCGGCTGAGGAGGACGAACCATGTACTCTTGGGGAGCAACGAATTCGACTACCGCGTGGTTGAGATCAGGTCGCAGGGAGCGGTCGGCAGGCTTTTGCAAAGCAGCATCCCAATCGAACGCCTGGGGCACATCATTCGTCAGGTTGCACATATTGCAGCGCCAGCGATGGCCATGGTCCAGAAATGTGACGAATGGGTTGATGTAGGACCGGCAGCGTCGACACCGCGAGATAACCTGGTCTGGAATGACTGGGATTGGATCTTCCGCATCATGCAGAGCGGCATATGGCTGAATGACAAGGGCAAACGGCAACTTAGATTTCTTGAGGAGAGAGTGCGTTGTCGGCACGGCATTCAAGGTCGACCGGACATATTTCGGAGGGCAATTCGCTGTAGGAGATGGGTAAACGCTGGTCTAGAGAACGACGCGGTCAGCAATTTCACTTCCTGGGTCGGATCATGCGATTGACGTACACCTGGCGGGAGAACGATAGGCGGTGGAGGGTAATCAAGCTCCGCGACGTTGAATGGTTGAGTGAGAAGGTCTGTAGGATAGAGCTGATTGAGGGGAACGGGGCGCGGAGCCTGGGGGGCCACGGCGGGCTGCGGAGGCTGCGGTGGCATGAGATGTGGGTCAGTCACTCCCATCGCGCCGAATTGCTGGGTCATCTGTGCGATTCCTGGAGTAGCAGTGGCAGCATACCCCGGCGCTGCTGCATTCATCTGATTTGGGTCCGCCCCATATACAGGTTGTTGATATCCCGCGGCCTGCGGCTGAGGGGGATATGCACCGTAACTGCCACCAGCTGGGAGTTGTCCCCCAAGAGCAGCATTGGCACCAGATCCAATTTCAAAGGCTTCCCCAGCATATGCACGCTTCTTCTTACCACCTGCATGACCCTGGGGGGGAGCTCCGGCGACCATGCCGGCGGGTTGCTGAGTGGGAGACCCATAACCGGCCGGTTGACCGTACCCTTCCTGGGGAGGATAGCCCCCTTGTGGTGATGCCATGAAGGACGAGCGCGACTTCTTTGTGTATGAGTAATATTATCGTTGTCAATCCGTGCGACTTCCGAGGGCGTAGGCTAAGGGGATCTTGAAAGGTCGCGCAAACTTGTCACAGCTTCACAACCTTAGTAGTCAGCATTTGTTCAAGCGAGGGGCGGGGAGGTGATCAAAGACTCGGGGCAATCCGCGTACCAACAAGCAGTGTCACGCTTCAGACAAATGTGGAATATGAATCCAAGGTTTCATAGGCAGATGCCGCACACGAATGCAGTTGACGTGTTCTGGCAGAGTTTGGGATAGCTGTAGGTAGATAATGGAGGTTCTTTCGAAATGGATGGTGTACGGTGGCCTTTGCGGCTGCTGTTCCCCTCGGGCCAATCAGACACTACGAGTCTAGCCGAAGTTCACTGTGTACCAAAACACTCCAGCTCCCCCAATACATGGCAAACACCTGCTCCAGGTATTATTATGGGTGGTGATGCTCTTGGTTCGAGAGCTGAGCTGCAGGCTTATCTACAATTCTATAATTCTCGGAAACCTGTCCGACATTGCTGCGTTGTTGACATGATCAATGAGTGTCCGGGGTATTAGCGATGATCTCATAGGGAGTACATCGCTAGGGATTGTCGAAACATAAATGGAACGGATGAAGCTGACATCGCCGCAGGTAAAGAGATGAGCTGAGGAACTGAGATTGCATTCAAGCATGATGTATTTTGTATAGATATTGGGTTCCCTGTAAGACTCGACTTCCATTACAGGTGGTTGACGCCTGCCGCATTGGAATTATATATATTCTTCTTCCTCCAAATCCGACTTCACAGCCATACCTCTGGTACTTGAGGATTCAAACTTCCACCATTAGTCTGATGGAAAACCAGTGTCGCAGTGCTCACAAAAAGGTCAAATGAGACAATCAGCTGCTAAGTGCTTTGTGAAGGCCAGGAGATAGAGGTATGCCTGGATTTTCAAGTGAGATCAATGAGCTGAGGTAATGATCGAGTGCGCCAATGTTTGCTTCGGATTGATTCGACGACCACTACTCCGTACTTGTAAAAGACATTATGGAGTACTAAAAACTACCAATTCGACTGACTGACCCCTTTCTGTCTAACTGCAAATCGCACTGACATTGATATTCCCCATAACTTATCCGCCCTTGTACTAGTGAGAGACGTGTGAGGTTGCCGTGCCAACAGCGCCTGACCGCTAAGCATCGCACCAGGTCACCAGATGAGCACATCCCTGCCAATCTTCCAAGAGTACGGCCGAGTAAGTAACCTCTAACAGCAACTCAGTCCAAAGGTGCTTAGCGGGTCTATTTTGCAGTGAAGCGTATTTCGCTAAGCGCTGGTTTCTTTCTTGCTCTAATCGTGGTCAATTGGCTTTTAGTTTGTGGGTTGTGTCTTTGATTTATCGAGCCCAACGTATCTTCACCTTGCTCCGACTTGGATTATATTATCCTACCCTCATCGTGCATCCATTCGCAGAGTGATTCGAGCGCCTCATTGCTATGCGAAACCTAAGAACCCTGGAGGTCACCTCTAGTTTATCCTGAATTGAGGAAGAAAACGGTCGAACTATTAACTCAGACCTCGACCGACGGTACTTCCAATCGCGTGGGAACCACATTTTCAAAACGAGCAAGCCCATAAACACATAATATGAGTGTTCGGGTAGTGGCCCGCGTTAGGCCACTTCTGAAAGCGGAACGTGAGCAAGATGTAATTCTTCGCACTGGTCCGTCAAGTCATACTTTACCGCCAAAGGGCGACCCAAAGAGCTCCCGGGGTAATTCGGCGGTTGCAAAACTGAGGGACCGAGACACAATTGTCAGGATCCCCAATCCCAAGAATGAAAACGAGGAATATTCTTTCCAGTTCAATGCCGTTTATGATGCAGATGCCTCGCAACAGGAGCTCTATGATGCCGAGGGTTCGTTATGCGTTTCTCTGATTTGACCGCCACGATAGACTGACGTTATTCTTCAGTTGCCCCCACAGTCAAGCACCTCTTCAACGGCTTCGATGTTACAATATTTGCATATGGGGTCACCGGAACAGGGAAAACACATACTATGCGAGGTGGTAAAAGCCTGGCCGAGAGGGGTGTTATTCCGCGTCTTCTGAGTAGCATATACAGACGCAGCCGGAAGATCGAGAAGGACAGCGAAGGAGAAACAACTGTCAAGGTTGCCTTGAGCTACTATGAGATCTACAATGACAAAGTCTTCGATCTGTTCGAACCCCCGGAGAAGAGGACACTAGCAGGGCTGCCTCTTCGGGACAATGGCGGGAAGACTGTAGTCGTAGGCTTGACGGAAAAACCGTGCACCAGCCTGAAAGAATTCGAGAGCCTGTACGACCATGCAAATATCAACAGATCCACATCTGCAACAAAGGTCAATAGACATGGCTTCGGAAACCAGGATACGAGAGGCGAGGCTAACTTTGTTATAGTTAAATGCTCACTCATCCCGATCGCACGCCATTCTGTGTGTGAAAGTGACCATCAGCTCCAGTGACAAGGTTCGCGTCAGCACTGCATCTGCTATTGATCTTGCTGGTTCAGAGGATAACCGCCGGACGGACAACGACAAGGAACGCATGGTTGAATCGGCCAGTATTAACAAAAGCCTTTTCGTTCTCGCGCAATGCGTAGAAGCAATCAGCAAGAAACACCAACGAATTCCATATCGTGAGTCGAAAATGACGAGGATATTATCTTTGGGCCAGAACAATGGGTTGACTGTCATGATCCTCAACCTCGCGCCAATCAAGTCTTATCACCTAGATACCCTCAGCTCTCTGAATTTCGCAAACCGTACCAAGAAGATCGAAGTTCGCGAAGTGGAGAATGAGCCTATGTTCAAAGGACCACCGAGGGTCGTGGCACGAGCCTCAACAGCAAATGCTCAGCGGCAGCCTCTCCGGCCATTGACGGCCACTGTTAATGTCAACTTGACTGTACCAACTAACAAAGATACGTCGAAACCTGCTGACGGCAAGCCGGTGAAAGCATTCCACGTATACTCGGACAAGTCCCATTCTAGAAATTCGGCGCAATTCAAACGATCTGATGGGCCAAAGAGGTCTTCATTGAGTTCCGAGCTTCACGGAGCACAGCCGAACCGAACATCGAAGACTACTCGGGTCGCGCAGACATCTTTACCGAGCAAGCGGCAGGAAGACATCTCCACAGCAATGATTGAAGAAATGGTCGAGAAGAAGGTTGAGGAGATTCTTGCCGCGCGTGAGCAATCGAAGCAGAGTCAAGTTTGTGAGATGAATGAACAACTGCAAAAACGTCTGGAAATACTGGAGCAGCGGATTGAAGGCACAGAGGACGCTAGAGCCGAAGGACTTTCGTACCTACTCATGGGCAAGCAACATCAGGCGCGAGGGGAGGAGTTTTCAGCCTTGAAAATGTATCAGCTGGCGCTCCCTTTCTTTCCAAAGAATGAGAAACTTGCGACCAAGATTGCTACTCTGAAAGAGCGCATTCAGAGCAGGCAGCGCGAGCAGCAGATCACTGAGGTCACTGGCCATGCGCCCTCAGCGCACAAACCCGGCCTCGGAAGCATCTTGTCGATCAAGAAACATCCAGCACGTGCTGGCACTAAACGCCAAGCTGCTGAATCTGACGAAGACTACGAAGAGCCTGAAGAGAGCCTAGCTCATTACAGTGATGACGATCTTCTTGTAAGCTGCCAGCCAAAGCGCTCAAAGCGTACCAGAACCGAAAGCCCAAGTAAAGAGTCTCCAGATGAACCAGGTTCACCCGGCACGCTTCGCTATCCTTTACGAGCAAGGCGGGGACAGTTGCCAAGTGAGGTCATCTGCTCTGGCTGATTCTTTTGATCTACTCTCAACAGGATTAGAGGGTGGTCTTTAGGTCTTTATCGTCTGATAGACCCCCTCATCGCCAATTGTCTTTCGCAGTATCCGCATCACATTGCGGCAGATGGTGCCAACAACCACCGCTAGTCGAACATGGACTCAAGGCCTCGACGGCAGGCCAGGCTCTGGTCCTTGGTGAAGCGAGGATACAAGGGAGAGTGACTCCGCACGCGAGAATACTTTCCGTAGCTTTGGAATACAGATATGAGGCAACTGCCTCGCTTAGTCGAGACGTCAAAGCATCTCAGCAATCGACGTCATATGTGAAATAATATGCATCAAACATACCCTTTCTGCGTAACCCTTGATCAGACATCCACTTGTTGGCGAGCACGTTGTTGACCGACTGCAACAATAAGCTTTCGAAGCAGAAGAATAGCAGTCAAAGCATCAAGTTATGAGTACGCGACAAGTCGGGGCAGCATGGCTATAGGCGGAGGTAGTCTAATTAAGTATTTCAATGGATCCTAGGGAGTAACTTATCGAGTAAGTCGCATGCCTTGGCCAGTAATAAGGGATCAACAGAAGAAGAATGAAAGAATCTTGGCTTCGAACAACCTCAGGACTCGACATACATACTCTCGCAGGATCAACAAGGTCAATAAATGTTGCGTTTTCCTCCAAGGCCAATGGCTCTTTTGGCTTACGCATGATCAGCTCGAGTAGGCATATGGCACAATGACAAAATGGATCAAAATCTCTCCCTTCAGAGGCAGGGAAGGCTCATAGGCATCGCAAGAAGATAAGTGTCTTGTTCTATAGTACATCGAACTTGCGAGATGGAAATCCCCAATTGAGCCGCTGTTGAATTTATGCATAACAATACTGCATCTTACTTCTTCTCAGCAATTTTTTCAATGATCACTTTCCCCTCCTTTGTGAGCGTCGCGATACTCTGGCTTATCCCTTTCATCTCGTTTTCCAGTTCCTCGATTGTCCGCGAGGGTCCGGGACCTGCATGGACAGCGTCGTGAGCGACGTCTCTGAATTCCTCTCCATCTACCCTTGGATGTTTAGCAGAATTTGTAGGGTCGAAGGTCAGTCCTCTCGGCGTATCCGCGATTTCGTTGATTTCACGGGCAGACATGATATCATTGATACGAGGTCCACGGGTTTGCAACAGGATCTTTGTAGGGCCGTCGAATTGGAGGAAAAGCTGGTCACATGTACGATTAGTTCATGAAAGCGAAGCTTGCAGGGGGGCTCATACCCGGTCTCCCCAGATCGTCATTCGCGACCATGTGCGAACCTTGTGCAGTATTTTCATTGTCGTCTTCCATGTGTCTGAGTCTGCCATGTCCCGAATGAACTTCGAGTTCTGGAAGATATTCGGCAGGCTCTTGAGCCCTGGAACCTGGAATTTCAGTGTCGTAGATTTGAAACGGTATGGCCGTGGTGGGTTGGAGGTCATGGTGTAGGCCACCACATTACTACTATAGGTTAGAGCTATATGCACATATGTCAAAAAAGACATGCATACCTGGGGTGTACAATGTATTGTTCCCCTGCCTTCAACTCGACTGAGTATAATTGACCCGCGCCAACCAGTGCTAGCAGCCCTCGTCCCGTCACCTCTGAGCTACCCCAGTGGGCCAAGCTCTGCTCAAGTTAGCGCAGTCTTCCCGCATAGATAAACATAGGGTTGCGGACCAGGTTTGTGTTGATCGTTGGCCGGACAGTGAGAGTGCGACCGGTCCAGGCGAGCAATGCTCGTCTTTGAGCAATCATCCAGTCCACCGAGCCATCGAGGCGGACAACCGCGAAAGAAGTGACTGGGGATCGAACGGAGACCAACGCCGTTACTGGACTCGCCGACGATACCTGCCCGATTTCAGCAATGACTCCTTCGCGCATGATGTCTTAAAGGTCCAGACCTTCTGGTAAAGAAACGGTATGCCGACGGCGGCTCTCCGGAAAGGCTCGAGAACGCTTAATGTCGAAACCACCTGCAAATCAAGCGAGAGCAGTCAGCACGGTGACCCTCAGCGAACGCGTGGAAAATGAAAGGCCTTCTCCATACGTTGTCTGCTTTCCCACTTAATCCCACCAGTGTCCCTCGTCGAGTATAAAGATTCTGTGAAGCGGAAAGCGAAACTGAGAGCAAAGAGTAGGGTGCGCCAATGACCTCGAATCGCGCATCTGTCTCAAACGCTGTTAGCGAGGGCGTCTGCGCCCAAGACAATTGCAAATAGCGCCATTATCTCTGTAAGCACATACCTGCTGACTCTGCCGAGCTTGGTGTGTCGACAATGGCGAGCTGATCCCCGTTAACTGTACCTGGTCGCTCTGAAGGCGCCGCGCGGATTTGGACGCATCTTGTCTGCCATCGGGGAAGCGATGCAACACCCTGTCGCACCCGCGGAGGGCCCGCTCGGATGGAGGATAGAGTCCGAACACCTCCTCTCAAGGGTTGACTCATCCTTGAACCTACAGCAAATATTCAAGACGTATTGCAGAAAAGCGAGGGTCAGACTATAGGGCCGGCCGTGAGTGACGCTCCTCGATTGCCCGGATTTCAATATTCCAAATCGGGTAAAGCGTTTGGCTGGAACTCAACACCGCCTTGGGGATTGCTCTTCTATGAGTGTAAAACCGAATGGCGCTGGGAATTCTTTAGGTAGACATCTAGGAGCTTGATGAAGGACTGAGCAGTTTTAAGTGCTTCTACCAATGAAGCAAGTCATAGGAGATACTGTTGTGTGCCCACCCAAAATGCGAAAACATCTCTGATGCCGTCCTGTGATGTCACATGCGAAACAGATAGCCTGCTACGTGATATACTCGCACTCACCTTATTTCCAGCTTGAATATGAGATCTTGCAGTGAGAAATAGATGTTCATTCTCTCCTCTCGGTGGATTTCTACTCTATCAAGCATGGACTGATGATAAGCACTTTATGGAGCTGAAAAGCACAGTGCGGAGAAATGGCGCTCTCTGTATTACCAGCGTCCATGCGTAATTACCGGAAGAAGCGAATTGGCGATTGCGACAGAGCAACGCATGTTGATGCTATCTCTGCCAATGTGTGCTTCTGAATGTCTTTCGGATCTCCTTCTTTTTCTGTTATTATCTTTCTTGAGTTCTCGCAAAAGTGGTTGATTAGATCTACCAGAGTAGTATCTTGTGCCGAGAGGGTGACTGAATCCGGGAGTACCTCACGAGCATCCAGATTGTCCCCGCCGAGCTCAACCTCCGAACCCGGCGGTTTGCATAACTAGTGAGCTATTTACACCCAAGAACACACGTCTATGATGGTCTCTTGTCGATACATCGAAGTGAAGACCGTCGTTAGATAGGATCTACGGCCACAATGCTGCCCGGAGCAGCTCGATCGCCATGCCTGCGTCTTCCCAGGCGCTTCGCCCGCAGTGGTCTCGCCGTTCCGCGCACAGCGCTGTGGGCCACCGCTTACTATGGAATACAATGCAGAACATTTACCTCAGCAAACGGCCCATCGAGGAAGGAGGTACCTAAAGATCCTGCTTCGAAATTGAAGACTGCGAACCCCATAGCTACCCCGGCATCCGCCAGTGTGAACCCACCGAAAGATGCACGAAATGCGACGACCGCGAAGAAAGACCTCCTCAGCGAGGCGACGCTTGCGAACAAGGAACAAAGGAAGGCAGACTGGGCTATCATAAAGGAAATGGCCAAGTACCTCTGGCCAAAGGTATGGCATCGTGAGGCCTTCATATTCAGGGAATACATGGGTATTGATATTGTATAATGCAGGATGACTGGGGAACCAAACTTCGTGTCGGAACTGCGCTCTCATTGTTAGTTGGAGCAAAGGTAAGAGGTCTTTGAAGTACAAAATGATCAAGCGACAGCTCACAAAGGGGGCCTAGCTCTTGAACGTGGAAGTTCCATTTTATTTCAAAAGCATCGTGGATTCGATGAATATCGATTTTGCAACTGTCGGCGGAACAGCATACACTGTGGCTGGTTCGATGATTATTGCCTGTAAGCGATAACTGCTTGGCGGGTAATTATACAATATACTCTAACAAACACGCTTTTCAGACGGAGCTACCCGAATCGGGGCTACTCTATTTCAAGAGCTTCGCAACGCTGTCTTCGCGAGCGTGGCTCAGAAAGCAATTCGGAGGGTTGCGCGGAATGTCTTTGAGCATTTGCTGCGGTTGGATCTCAACTTTCACCTCAGCCGCCAGACTGGTGGATTAACAAGAGCAATTGATCGGGGAACAAAAGGTATCAGCTTCTTGCTGACGTCCATGGTTTTCCATGTGGTACCTACTGCTCTGGAAATCTCGCTCGTTTGCGGTATCCTGGTAAGTCGCGGTACTTAACCATAGGCAGGACTGCCTGGCGACTAATAGTGCTAGACATACCAATACGGATTCCAATTTGCTGCAATCACAGGGGCAACGATGGTGGCATACACTGCCTTCACCATCACAACTACTGCCTGGCGAACCAAATTTCGAAAACAGGCTAATGCGGCTGATAACCGCGGAGCGACGGTGGCTGTCGATTCGCTGATCAACTACGAAGCTGTCAAGTACTTTAATAATGAACAGTATCAGGTGGCGCGCTACGATAAGGCACTCAAGGCTTATGAGGATGCCTCCATCAAAGTGACGACGTCTCTTGCCTTTCTGAATTCCGGCCAAAATATGATATTCTCGAGCGCGCTGGCCGCAATGATGTATCTTGCCGCCAACGGAGTCGCCAACGGAAACTTGACGGTTGGCGACTTGGTCATGGTCAATCAGCTCGTCTTTCAGCTCTCGGTGCCACTTAATTTCCTCGGATCCGTGTATCGTGAACTCCGTCAGTCTCTGCTAGATATGGAGACGCTGTTCAATCTGCAAAAGGTCAACGTCAATATCAAGGAGAAGCCCGACGCCAAACCGCTCCAGCTCCACAAAGGAGGCGAGATCAAGTTTGAAAACGTCACTTTCGGCTATCATCCTGACCGTCCTATCCTCAAGAACGCTAGCTTCACAATTCCTGCAGGACAGAAGTTTGCTATCGTGGGCCCTAGTGGATGCGGCAAGTCCACTATCCTGAGACTCTTATTCCGATTCTATGATGTTCAGGAGGGTCGAATCCTGATTGATGATCAAGATGTGCGTGATGTATCTCTTGAGAGCTTGCGCAAAGCGATTGGAGTTGTGCCGCAGGATACGCCATTGTTTAATGACACCATTGCCCATAATATCCGTTATGGAAGAATCGATGCAACCGACGAGGAAGTGCGCAAGGCCGCGCAACGAGCACGCATTGATGCTTTGATTCAAAAATTGCCCGAAGGGTATCAGACTGCGGTGGGAGAAAGAGGTATGATGATATCCGGGGGCGAGAAACAACGATTAGCCATCTCTCGCCTGATTCTGAAGGATCCGGAGCTATTATTCTTTGACGAAGCGGTATGTTATTCAAGGACCCAACCTTGGTTTTGAGTTATGACATAGGTGACTGAAAGAATAGACCTCCGCCCTCGACACATACACGGAACAGGCACTGTTGCAAAACATCAACAGCATTTTGAAAGAGAAGAAGCGCACCAGTGTGTTCGTGGCGCATCGACTGCGAACTATCTATGACAGCGACCAGATCCTCGTTCTCAAGGATGGACGTGTGGCAGAAACAGGATCCCACCGTGAATTGCTTGATCTGAATGGCATTTATGCTGAGCTGTGGAATGGTGAGTGTACTCCGCAGGACTTTGAAGATACGGATTGGACTGGAGCTAATGATGGTTTTTGCAGCCCAAGAAATGTCTCTAGCACAGGATCTGGAGTTTGAACGGGAGACTGAGCGTGATGATGTGGACCCGAAAGAGCGGGATATGGCGCCCGGGCCAAAAGCGCAACAATAGTAAAATAGTTTCTCAACCTTCCTTTAATTCTTGTCGATGGGGTCATGATGTACATAGATAATTTTGGATTGACATGACTGTACTCCGTACAGCGTATGATTGTTTAAACTAGACGAGTGTACAAAAGTGTTGATTGAGTTTGCTTTTCTCGAGCGGAGTGTATGTAAACATCATAATAAAGACGAACCAACCAATTCCGTCGAGGACGAGGTTTCATTGGGATAGCCACCATGACGAATTGTCCAGAAGGAGGGTCTTGGACGCTGAAGCGGGTAAGTCCGTTCATATCCAGCCAACGTGGGGATCGAGTGTGTAACCTAGAAAATACTGGACAACAACGTCACTACGGAGTATAGCAAATAAAAATCCTGCCTGGCTGCTGTCAATGGTGACGGGATCGTAACCACTAAAGAATGTTATTAGAAAAAGACGGTTGTCAGTCTAATGTAGGAGGTAGATGAACTCTTAGATGAATTCTCACCATATCCATATCGCCATCTGTCCATCCGTGCGCGCCACATGGTTTTTAGACCACCAAGTCCAATGCACTTATTCCCGCTCGGCTCAATATCCCCTATGGTTTCATACGATATGGAGTACTTTCGTTGCACCATTTGGGTCCGTTGCACCAAAAGACACCAACGAGGACGCCAGAAATCAGCCAGACGGGCCGAGAAGTAGGCCTGGAAGAACTTAGGAAGCGCGTTGGGGCCATAAACGGGTTCGTGAGCCTTGGGCTACACCCAAAATGGGCAAGCGGGACCAAGTGAAAGTGGGACTGAGACCCCTGGCTAGTCCATTCCAGGACTAGCCTCGCGTCATTTTTCCCCTCGGGCCACGTATTCTCGCTATTTTTCCCATGACAAACTCCGCACTAGAAAGTACTATTCACGATTTACTAGGCTCATGCCGGTTTAGATTCTTACTAAGTCAGGTACAGAGCCCTGTTCTTTGCACGTAGCCCCGGCAGCCGCGGGTTGAACCAAGTATTAGCACCGAGTCAGTAGATAGATACTAGTACTGCTCCTGACTAGTGTGTCTACTATCGAGTATCGTATCTACTCCTCTCTCCTGTTGTTCACAAACTCCCCTTTCCCTCTGCTTCCATCTGATCGCTTGTCATTCTCTTGTGTCTTTCCACCGAGTATTACAACTCTCTAGACTACAGTAATACTCCCCTCTTTTTCTTTTTTTCTTTCATTGCCAATAGTTTATTTGATACATACTTCATTGTGGTTAGCGTGTACTCAACCACCAATTGTATTGCTTCCCACATTCTTTGCAGCTGCCATACTCCCTTTCAGCATACTATCAACCAGCCATCGCTCTTTTTGACACTAGACTATTGAGCCCACTATCCTTCATATATCATTACTATCACGTCGGGCTTTTCTATTCATCAGATATCTACCTACCGTCCTACCGGGTTGGCTATCTTGAGGATCCGACATCCTTTATTGAAAAGAGACTTTTCGCGCCACGACCCGTTTAGCCTCTCTTCCCCAGGGTTCTTCTTCAATTCCGTCCTATCGCCGGTTTCCCCTCTTTTCCTCATCTTTCTTTCTCAGCCTTCCCCTGAGAGGTACTGTCTTAACTTCTCAATTGCCGTCAACCTCTTAAATTGGATATATAAATCTACTTCTTTTTATTTATACATATACCTTGCGAAGTGGACCATCATAACCGTGGGCCCGTCTTGATTTCGAGTACCGCACTTATCTCCGGTTCTTTGTGATTGATAACGACTCAAAGCCGAATCCCTCTAAGACACAATGGGTTTCATCGAGAAGTTGCAAGCAAGTAAGTCTATTTTTGGATCCTCGCTGCTATCGAATAGCTATTTCATCTCCCTCTGAACACAACCACGAATTCACTTAATGTGTCTACTAACGTCCTATCCGCAGAGATCGAGCTCTACAGATTAGAGCAGCGCTACGCCCGTCGCAAGCACCGCAGCACATTCTCCGGCGTCCAATACGTCGACGGCGAATATGTCTACTCCAACGGCTCGAACTCGCCAACAGGAACTGTGTCCAAACATTCAACTGGCAGTTACTGGAAGACCCCGACCTGGGGTGGTTCCGGTTCCGAGTCGCGATGGCGGTGATGAACCGATCTGACACCGAATTTTTCTGTTCTTTTCCACTTCTTCCTATTTGCCCTTGTATATTCTCGGCATTATGTTTGTGCGGAGGATATGATGACGTTTCCGATCACATATGAATGCTTGCTATTCGATTTTCTCGCGTTCTTCTATGGGGACAGACGCCCCGCCCCGAAGCGACATAGAAGACATGCGCCCTTACTTCCTTCCCAATCGTGATCTGTGATCATTTTTAGATCCAAGTCAATGGACTTGGTCACCCTTGCTGAATGACCTGACTTTATACCGATTTACCACATGGCCTACCTCCCTGTCACCCATATCTGCATGTTCTTCTTTCCCTTCCTCTTTTGGAGATTTGACTTTAAAAGACGTGACACTTTCGCGCTCTATACATTCTTCTACATTTTCGATTTTGGACTTTCTATCCTCCCTTTCTACTTTATTATACGTGAGTGCATGCGAAATTAGCGAGTCGTCGCAATGACATACGGAATGGATTTTCTCCCGTGGCCAGCGCTGGACAACTATGCATAGGATTTATACTCCATTATTTTGAGTCAAATCACCCTAGAGCTATGAACAACCCTACTTGCTGTTTCACAAATACTGCAATAAAAAGATAAGTAAACTGTAGTAATCTCATCTGTATGGATATCACTGTGGGTATAGATATAGTCTGGCTGTCGAATCACGCCGCCCTGGGTCAACGACATTCCACTTGACAGACACTTGGGTATGCGTGCGAGAAAGAGACGGATAGCTGGAAATTTCTGAAGCGAACATGGCATCATCATGTTTTAGCGAGAGGTCGTGCGTTGACAACGCTAGTTTCTCTCAACGCTTGGACCTTCTGCTCCCGATACCTAAACGGCCAAGATTGGGAAGCCCCGACTTATGTCTCTGCGTACCACTAAGGAGCGAGCCACGGTTAGGTGTGCCCGAGTCTCCGGGGCTATTGCGCCCACCCGAGCCACCCATGTCCGGTCTGCCACCTCGAGGCGAGTCCGGCAGCCCACGCTCCTTGCCCCTGTCGGCTGTTGCAGCGGCGGACAGGGCGGCCGTGAGGGAGGGGTTTCGTAGGCCCGCGGTGCTGCCGTCCTGGTCGAACTGCCGTTGAGAGGCACGTTGCGCGCGGCGGGCTTTCTCCTGGACAGACTTGAACTTGTCGAGGAGTTCGACCCACCGGATGGTGTTTTCCTCGCGGTTTTTCAGTCGACTGCCAGTGGCGCGTTCGTAGCCTGATGATGAGGATGACACCATGCTCGTACTGGTTCTTTGTCAGCTCAGGTTCCTTGCAAAAGGTAGAATATTTCCTTACAGTCGAGGGCCGGTATGCAGGAGGCCAATATTGCTGACGCTGTTTAGACGGTTTTTCAATGCAGCAAATGCGCTGCTTTGAGGGAGGAGCATGAGAACTCCGTAGAGGCACTTGTACAGATACGGGTATCTTTCTGGTTCGAGTAACTGGAGACGAAGATCTGCTGTACCTTAGTCTCGGATTTCGACGGATCATGTAGGTAGGTGGGAAACTGACAGGTAAAGACAGGCGACTCTAGAAGCTGAACCAATTTATCAATTTGGATCAACATATTCACAGTCATCTCAAGCTCAGCACTGATTCCTACGTTAGTCACCATCAGAGATGGGGAAAGGGACCGGTGAACGTACAAGACTTGAAGAAGGTTATAAGCCTGCTCATAAGCCTGCGCAAGCAGACAGAGGGAGAATGTAGAAACAGCATTGTGGCACCATGACCGGAACAGAGCGACAAAGAACATCTGACCCTCCTTTGGGGATATATCAGTAACTGCTTGCAGTGATCGACTCATCAAGAGGTTCTCCTACCTTGGAGTCAAGATTCCTTAGCCTCTTTCTGAGATCCGATAGCTCAGGTGCAGTAATCAGGTTATTATTCAGATTCTGTACCATGATACTTGCAAACTCGATATCCTAGACACAATACCAGTCAGCACTTGAAAGCTCCGCATATCCGCGGATACTAACTTCTTCTTTCTCGAGGCAGTCTGCTAGAGTCCGATAGATGCGCTCTGGGCTTAAATTCATGCAGAGTTGTCGAATGATCAGGTTGCCTCGGACTTCCAACAGATGTCTGTCGGTTGAGAAGAGCTGAAGCAAATTGACCATGAAAGATGTAAAATAGCTATCATCGCTGTTTCTCGAGATCTGTGAAAGAAGCTGGAGGTCCTTTGTGACAACAGCTTCCGCAGGGTCTGACAGCGTCTTCAGAAGTGCAGGGAATGTCCCATCGTTGAATGCGACCACTTTCTTTGGCGCCTTCCGATGCAACATAATCAACCAAGACAGGGCAGCCACCCTCGTGGCTTCGTTCTCATTCAAGAACTGCAGAGTCAGCGAGTTGACGGCCGCGGCATAATCCAAATCCGCTGGAGGGATTGGCGTAGATATCACACTGCTACGAGGTGTCTGTTCATTGGGGAGCTCTTGTTGAGGGGCTTGCTTTTTCGACTCACTCGTGGACGTTTCGACAGATTGACGACCACTTGGTGTCGATGCTCTTCTCTCCACAAGCTCTTTGCTTGCGGTGGATATTGGTCTGGAAGGGGGACCCTGTCGTGTTCCCTCGGTGCTATCCTCGGACAAGGAGACGATATACTCAAGCAATGATGTGTTGACGCGGTTTGCGGCCTGCCGCACTTGGTCTGAACCACTAGACATTGCTGGGAGAACCTGTGTCAAGAGACGCGGGACAAAAGGGAGGATATCTTCAGGGCTAATCTCGAAGAAGCTGTCAATCCAGCGTAATGCAGTTAACTGCATCTCCTCATCTAACTCAGTGTTTAGTATGCGACTATGGCATAATGCACAGCTCAGTTTGCTTACCAAATGAGGTATCGACAAACCCCACAAGGATGTCCAGAATCTTGGGATAGTCAATGTGAACATCTTGCCCTGGGATCCAGTCTCCATCAGCCTGTAAGTCATTTTCCTCAAGGTCTGACTCAGGCTCGGAGTCCTCGATAGCATTTTCACTGCGATCAGTGTCCACAGCCACTGTGTGATCAGTAGTAGTGCTGACACTATCACTCGCGGCCGACTGTCTGTTGTCGCTGCCTTGCTCTTTGCGACTCTCTTCTATGCCTTTCTTGAGACGTGCAATCCTCTTGATTTCGGACAAAAACCTGTCGAGAAGAGTTTGAGTGGTGACATTGACGTCTCTGTTCGGGTCACCAAGGAACTCAATTAATCCTCCCAAGAATTCGGGCAGATATGAGACAAGCTCCAGGTCGGGAATGGTGTCCAGTAAGGTCAACCAGGACACCAAGAAAGTGCGTGTGGATGGACTGATGACGTGTATCCGTTCCTTCAGCAAGGGTATGAACTTGGCCAACGAAAACGCAGTGGGCAGCTCGACCTCTTCCTGCGCATCGGGATCTGCCGTGTGCTTCTCTGATAATTGCAAGACCGAAATGTAGGAGGCAGCAGATTCCGAAACAATGTCCTTGACTAGTCGATCGAGAAGCTCCGCACCGTTTTTGACAGAAAGCTCGGAATCAGAAGCTAACTGAAGTCGAATTTTAGATCATGACAATTTTACATGAGAAAACGAAGAAAACAGCTAGAAACGACTTACTTTGCTCAGAGCGTCAAATATGTCATTGAAAAAAAGAAGTACCTCCCCCTTGGCGACTTTCGCAATGTTGTACATGCTCTCGCATGCGTAGTATCGGACGCGGGCATCTTGGTCGGAAAAGCAAGCAAGAACCGGTGGCACGATCTCTTTTAGATATGGCGCAACGCCCTCCTAATCCAGCCCAGTCTCAGCACCAGCGATATCATAGCAACCTAACCAACAAACTCACGGATCCAAGCGCTATTGAAGCTGCAGCTAGCCCGATCAGCCCACCATTTCTCGCATGCGGCTGATGTACGGCGTAGGCGTAGTCATGGCAAAGCTGATCGACAATCTTCTGAATCTCTTCATGATCTCCTCGGAAAACGGCATTGCGAACGACTTTCTCGAGCCTGAATATGGTCTAATCAGTATCCTGTGGGTCGAAGAGTTTCCCGGACCAGAATCGGTAAACCGTACTCTAGAGCCCCCTGTTTTCTGCGATCATAGAGCTTGTCATTCAGCAGGCGCTGAATCGAATGATCCATAGCTCAAATAAACATAGATTTGATGAGTTCTCGACTCTCGATTTTCTGTTAAATAGTGCTCATGGTGGAGGGACGATTTCTGGCTAGACTTGGCGGTGAATCGGGGACGCGAGCTCAACGAACTGTAGCTATGAAAAAACCATCAATATCACACTGCACCCTCTGCACGGTCAAAACCAAATGGGGCTGCGAAACTGCTAAGTCAGCTACTTACGCGCGCCTGGCCGTTGCGATAGCAATGTGGGGAGCACTCACAGCGAAGATGCGTTGGCAGCGTTGATGGGGATATCTTAGTGGACGTGAAGTGACGTAGTTGTCAACCATCAAAGACAGGCCTTAGCGCCGACCATAGATACTCGAGTCTTGCGGTACAACAAATCCTTGACGTGCAGACTCTCAACGTACTACTATATATGCATACGGGGAAAATGTATTCAACTATATCTCTATGTCCTATCACCTATGGTGTTATAAGTCGGATTGAGTGCCTGATCGCTCTAACCGCGAGGACCATAACAAGTCATCAAAGTGATCCCCAAAACTCCAAAACTAACATGTAAGTCGTAAACGCTCCGAGCGAGAATCGGCGAGAGCCTTAATGACTGATATATTGGAAGACGGCGGACACATCTTTTTCACCAGTCTCCTGGCGTATCAGTAAATCTTGGATCTTACTGAGCTGGCCGTTCTCGCCATCATTCACAAAATGATTCCAGGAACTGGTGTCACCGTACAACATGGCTGGTGCCTTAATGTACTGCGTTCCATCCGGTCTGCATCGCTTACATTTGAATGTGTCATGCGTGTCACTTCGCGTTTCTGGCTTGAACTGGAACAGCTCGCGGAGGGACTCCAGCGAGAAATGTCGCTCAACGTCTTCTGCGGAATCCACGACGCATGACGAGAGTGATTGCTTGTGGGATTGACGTTGGAAAATCTTTTCCTCGATCGATCCAGTTGCAATGAAACGATAGACAAAACAGTCTTTCTTTTGTCCGTCACGCCAAACTCGAGCCAAGGCCTGCTGGTCTGCAGCGGGATTCCAATCTGGATCGAACAACACAAGGCGGTTTGCGCCGATCAGATTCAATCCACAGCCGCCCGCCTTGCTGCTTAGAAGGAACACAAATTCCTCACCGTCTGGATTATTGAATTTGTCGACGAGCTTTTGCCGCTTGTTAATGTTCATAGTACCGTCCAGCCTCAACGAGCCATAGCCTCTCGATCGGCAGAGTTTCTCGAACAAGTCGAGAGTTTGGGTGTAATTGCTGATGAGGACAATCTTGTCATTGGTATCCTGACGGATACGAGCCAGCATACGATCGAGGACCATCATCTTCCCAGAGTACCATGATTTGATATCTCTGTCTCGCCCTCTAGCTTCAGGAGGAACATAGTCCTCGGGAAACGTATGTTCGCAGCCGGGAAGATCTCTCGTGAGATCAAGTAAATCCGGATGATTACATAGCTTTTTCAATATCCCAATGGCCTTGAGTGGTTGACTTCCCTTTCCCCTAAGTAAGCTCTTGATCTCGGGGCTCTGAATGAAATGGTTGTAGAGATCAAGCTGAAATTGGGAAAGGTTGCAGAAGACAACATGCTCGTATTTGATCGGTAGGTACTTCGACAAGATATCGTTCGTCCGGCGAATGATGAATTTGTTCACAATACCGGACAGCTCTGCCAATCGCTCGTCGCCTTTCTTCCGATCTTCCTCTGTGCCTGCGGCATCTCGTCCTCTTAGAATAGGTATTTCGAATCTCTTTCGGAACTCGTTTTGCGAGCCCAGCAGATTTGGATTGGCAAAATGAAGTAAAGCGAAATACTCCGAGAGATCATTCTGAATGGGGGTACCCGACAAAATCACACGACGAGTCACGTTCAGACTGTTCAAAGCAGTCCACGTTAAACTGTCTTTGTTCTTGAGTCGATGGCCTTCATCGCACAAAAGAAGCCCAATCGGACTGTCTTTTAATGCATCGACATACATTCGAAGAGTTTCATAAGAAACTATGAGGACAGGCCTGACTACGGACCGCCCGGATGCGATTGCCCATTGCTTTATTTGGGAGGTGAGCTCCGCCTTCGAGGCTTTGCCGTCTATCGCGAACGGCGTTATTGCATCCTTTCCCAGCCATTTCACTGCCTATATTAGTATAAGCGAATGACGCAAAGGGCTTGTGGCTTACCAAGTTCGTTGGCCCAGTTTCCGACCAGACTGGAGGGACAAGCAATAATACATTTTTGAATTGTCGTCTTTCCTGCTTCCGGCGATTGCTTCAGAAGCGTCCACATCAGGGAAATGCATTGAAGCTGTCAATGTTAGGCTTGATCAATATCTCGAAAGAAGTTGCGACATACAGTCTTTCCCAATCCCATACCATCGGCCATAATGCAACCATTCGCATTTTTATCTATCATACCGGTTGTACAGCGATAAAGGAACTTGCGGAGAGGACAGGTCAGTTCCTGGATTCGTGTTCGCGTGGATGTAGAGAGAATCATTACCTTCACACCTTCCACTTGATGTGGCCTCAGAACTTTCGCCAGTCTGGGATCTATGACCACTGGGACCTTAGGACGAGATTCAACCTTCTTCTTCAGCCCGAGTATATCTGCTAGGCTCTTGTGCATCAGCGGCTCATCCAGCCTGGCTTTGGCTTCCTCGGTGCCCTTGTCTTCAGGCTTCGATTCCGGAAGCTCATCAATATCGTCGACGGTTGGATCATATAGGACTATGGCAAATTCTCCACTGGGATCGTGTAATGGTTTCACAACAAAGGTGGCACCTTGCCTCATTCCCAAAGTGGGAGCTGGTCTCGAAGGATTGTATTCATCGGAGGACTTGTTAATCAAAGGGATCCGAAATCTTTGCTTAAATGTGGTTTCTTTGTCCTTGACCTTAAAGACGGGAAATTTATTCGCATCTCTTGTCGCAAGAGCAAGGCGTTCTTCGTTGGTCCATGGCTTGACGCTGTTGTCCTCCACCTCTCCATCTGCTCCCGCATAGTTGACTTTCCTTCGTTTTCTGGCAGGCTTATCTGAAGTACGGGTAGGGGTGGCGGTCCCAGGACATTTGAAAGGCTTTGAAAGACGGTCTATCGTGTTCGATGGCACGCTTCTCTGTAGTGGCTTGGATAACGGGGTGTTTCCACCTTCGGTTCCTACCGCTGGTCGCGGGCGATACCTATTTCTGTCAATTCAGCTCGTTGGAACGTAAAGAGCCTAGGATGTACTCACATTGATAGCTTCTCCTACAGAAGGATAGCTTCTCGAGTGGCTGGTTGGATTGCCTTCTCGCTATCTGTGGTCAACAATCAAAGCTGATTGATACGGTGATTGCCACTCGACGCGTTGTCCCCAGTACTTGGCGCGTCTCCGCTGTTGACTAAACACCAAAGTACCACGCAATCACGTGCGGATATTGTTGCCGACCCCGCCATTAGCCATGGTAGGATTAATATTTAAGGCAACGATGTAGGTAGCCACTGCTCAAGCTCTCGACCTTGGGAAATTGTTCTCAATGTCGTCGGACTTTTGGGCGGGATACCTCAGTGGGGCCGTTGGAATCCTAATCGGCAACCCTCTAGATGTTGTCAAGGTTCGATTACAAGCTGGCGGGGTTAATGCAGCTGGATCAACAAGCCGGAACATAGGCTCCTTTGAGAATGTGAGCTCCCTTGTGCGAGGTTGGTTGGCCCTCTCATGATGCAGAATCTGACAGAAACACTGACATGGGTACTCTGCAGGTGCTGCTGCTCCCATACTGGGATATGGAGCGCTTAATGCGCTGCTATTTGTCGCCTACAATCGTTCATTGATGTTCTTGGATGATTCGGTAAAGGATCCCACAAATCCTTTAGGCGTTTCGCTCTACAAAATCTGGCTTGCTGGTGCTGCTGGCGGAGTGGCCAGCTGGACAGTCTCATCTCCCACAGAGCTCATCAAATGCCGAGCGCAACTTGATACTCGCCCTGGGACCTCTTCGTGGACAGTCGCCAAGGACATCTTTCGGACTCGAGGATTGACAGGTCTCTACTTCGGAGGAATGATTACTTGCGCCAGAGACTCGATTGGCTACGGATTTTAGTATGCACAATGCTTTCCCCGGATCTTTCCCCGCCAGTTCTAGCCGGACGTTTATTTACCTATGCCACCCACAGTTTCTGGTCTTACGAGTACAGCAAACGTCTTATGGCCTCCGACAATGATACCGCGCATGAGATTGCTCTGAAAATACTTCTCTGCGGAGGCATTGCTGGAGTAACCACATGGGCTTCTGTCTACCCGCTGGACATGATTAAGACGAGACTGCAAGCGCAGACAATTGCAACAGCTCCCGAGTCCCGCCCACTGATACCTATACAGAGCAAGCCCCAGACATTGAATTCCTATCAGATTGCCAAAGCCGCATATCAATCCGAAGGGTTGAAAGCCTTCTACCGAGGCCTGGGGATTTGTAGCTTGAGAGCTTTCATAGTAAACGCTGTCCAGGTATGTGATCTCAACAGCGCCATCACCATGGAATGGCATTTGCTAATCATGCGCAACAGTGGGCAGCATACGAATGGCTCATGAAATATCTAAACAGCTCCTGCGATCAGACACGGAGCTGTGTTGCTGGAGTTACACAAGTATAGAGCAGAGGGGACATTTATTCTGTTTAAGATCAACTTGTAGACTATACCGTTGTATCTGGTATTTCTTGCAGCTAGTAAATAATTTTCATACTAAGGCCCAAATAAATGTGGGCCGATGCTAGTAGAGGGCCGAAAACCGGCGGTTTGAAGGTCACCGCAAACCGGAATTGGGCTTGCTCGGCTTTGGGATCGCCTATAACTGGCGAAATTCGGAACATGTGGCTTCATGTGCGGCTCAGACCCAGCTGGTTGCTGATTGGACGAAAGAGCTTCACTGTTGCCTTCCAAAGCAAACGACAAAGAACCTGAAGGTGTAATTCAGTCGTGCAGAGTTTGTCGCCGATCCTGCTGTTGGACAGAGGATCGAGGACAGTGTATCTATCAAGGGTTGTCCTTTTGTTGCGGATGACCGTTAGGCTATAGGCTGTCTAGTCCTCCATGTCAACGACCGTCTCCTGTTGTCGCAATCCATTGTCGGTACCCAGACCGACAGCAGCCTCTGCGATTTTCTGCGAATGAGGTTCCTCGCGCAGCAATCGCAACCTGTTCAAGCATCCCTGAGTCAGATGTGATCGGTCCAAGAAGACGTTCGCAATGTTTATGATCACCGACCTTCTTTTGTGGTTTTTGCCCTTGGTATGGGCGACCAGGTTGTATTCGCTCTCAAACCATTTCGAACATTCGACGCAATAATGCTTTCCTAGACCTGGAAGATCCTCCGCGTCCTTGGTGGCTTTGTACTGCGTAAGGTGCTTGGGAGAGTCAATGTCCGCTCGGACTTGATCGTAATCCCTACAGAGTCGAGTGATATTAGAGCTATCGGATCTTCAAGTGTACCAACGGTGGGATGAGTGTATCCCTGTATAACGTACCTTGTTCTGCGCTTTGTCTTGATCTTTCTCACAGCTCCCATCTTGAATATCTGTAGACTTAGTGTAGTATGGACACTATTCACCAGATAGGCACAAATTTGTTATCACCGATATACGGAACGATGCAAAAGTTTTAGACCTTTGGAAGCGGGTCTACTGTCTCGAAATTTCCGCCTGTGTCCATAAAGAGGGATTTTCTCGAAGTGCTCGCTTTTGATTGGTGTGAGTGCTCTGGGGCTTGGCACCGGCCCGCGGGATGCCCCTTCGGTAGGCCTCGGCTCAGACTCGGCTTCAACTGCATACCCCCATACAGGCATTATTACAACATCTTTCCACGTTCTGTAATTTATGACGTTTTCATTCTTTTCGGCATGTTGCTCCGTCCTAGGCTCCTAGCATCGTCCAGTTGCGATTCAGGTAAAGTAATGATCTTAGCCCCATAGACAGCCGCTTTCTGAGTTTCCCTGTGAACACCTGTCAAGATCGTTGCCCTTGATGAATAGGACACAAGTTCTCTGTACTATTCTTCAACATGGAGAGGACCATGTAATCATTTTGACCTAGATGAGCTGTAGGGTCACGGAATTCAGGCTTCTCTACGATCGAAGCCAGTGGACCACTGCCGGGTTACCTCAGTACAGAATCAGAGTGACGATAGATAATCGTTGCCACATGATTGGCCCACCGCTATTTCCGTCTCACATGCCCCAGAGTGGAAGCACGGGCATCAGGCCGCTTAGGTGTAAACCCATTACATCAGTCCATACCGTTTTCTGTAATGAAGTTGCACATGGGGGTGCTAGGTACTCCTTAGGGCTGGCAGCAACATTGGAAGGCTATTAATGATGGGCGCTTTCAAAAGACTCCTAATAGCCTGTGGATCAATCTTTCGAGGCCTCTGGTCTTCAGACCAAGATGATTTCTCCAATTGTAATCAAGATCGTCAGTGCATAGTGAGCTTTAGTAGAATAATGGAGGAGGCGGGCTTCCAGCCATTTTTCCTTGTCTCCGGTCGCAAGCATGGCGCCGATTGTACCGAAAGCGTACGGCCGTACTGTCACGAGCGGTTACGGGTCCTCTTCTCCGGTTCATCAAGAATTCTTTCCCACACCAAGCTTCCTTTTTATCTGCTCCATCTCCCTTTGATCCCTAAGTCTTTTCTCTTACTTACTTTCCCACTCCACTCCATTCTTTACTGCAGCTGGCTGTTGTTGCTGCTTGGATTGGCTCTCGTTGGATGTATTGCGGCATTGCCCAACTCACATAGAGAGCTTCCATAATGATCTCCACAAGGCTTGCGCGCGCCGGTGCGCTGGTAAGTGAACTCTAGCTCCTGGCTCATCCTTCAAGCACCTGCATTCATGTGCGATGCATTGAAGGATGGGTCGAAGCACCAAAATATGAATCATTATCCAGAAGCTGACATGATACCTCGCAGGGCCCCAAGTCCCGACTTGTAAGAATCCCATGATCTCACCTCGCCGCGGTGTTCTCCAGCGAGCAACTCGGAAGCCGTGGCTATGGTTACTTGACCCACAGCGCAGATGTACTGACTGATCTTTTGTGCAGTTCCTCGGGACCCGGGCCTTCGCTACCGTCGGTGACTCCCCTCTTGACAAGAAGGTCGAGATGGCCAACACTGAGAAGGTGAGTGGTCTTGTTCCGCTAGTCCAGCGTTGTTGTTTTAGCTCGTTACGGGAACAGGATCCGCTAACGTATCCGCCAGGGTAACTACATCAACTACAAGTATGCTATAAACGCCCTTTGCACTCATCCCAAAACAATTCGCTCATGCGGAGAATCTGGAAATCAGCATTAATTACTCAGTTACTAACATGTTCATTAACTTTTCAGGAAGATGTCTGAGAACCTGGACATTGTCCGTCGTCGCTTGCAGCGTCCTCTCACATACGCCGAGAAGGTTCTGTACTCTCACCTTGACGACCCTCACGGACAGGAGATTGAGCGTGGCAAGTCCTACCTGAAGCTCCGCCCCGACCGTGTCGCTTGCCAGGATGCCACCGCTCAGATGGCCATTCTGCAGTTCATGTCTGCTGGCATGCCCTCTGTCGCTACTCCTACTACCGTCCACTGTGACCACTTGATCGAGGCCCAGGTTGGAGGTGACAAGGATCTTGCTCGTGCCAACGAGATCAACAAGGAAGTTTATGATTTCCTAGCTAGTGCCACCGCCAAGTACAACATTGGTTTCTGGAAGCCCGGTTCCGGTATCATTCACCAGATTGTCCTGGAGAACTACGCTTTCCCTGGTGGTCTGATGATCGGTACTGACTCCCACACCCCCAATGCTGGTGGTCTTGCTATGGCTGCTATTGGTGTCGGTGGTGCTGATGCTGTCGATGTCATGGCTGGTCTTCCCTGGGAGTTGAAGGCTCCCAAGGTCATCGGTGTCAAGCTTACCGGTGAAATGTCCGGCTGGACCACTCCCAAGGATATCATCCTGAAGGTTGCCGGCCTCCTTACCGTCAAGGGTGGTACTGGTGCTATCATTGAGTACCACGGACCTGGTGTTACCTCTCTCTCTTGCACTGGTATGGGTACCATCTGTAACATGGGTGCTGAGATTGGTGCCACCACCTCGATGTTCCCCTTCAACGACCGCATGTACGATTACCTGAAGGCCACCAAGCGTCAGCACATTGGTGACTTCTCCCGCGAATACGCCAAGGAGCTGCGTGAGGACGAGGGCGCCGAGTACGACCAGCTGATCGAGATCAACCTCTCTGAGCTTGAGCCTCACATCAACGGTCCCTTCACTCCTGATCTTGCTACCCCCATTTCTAAGTTCAAGGAGGCTGTTGAGACTAACAAGTGGCCTGAGGAGCTCAAGGTTGGTCTGATCGGTTCTTGCACCAACTCCTCTTATGAGGACATGTCCCGTGCCGCCTCGATCGCTCGCGACGCTCTGAACCACGGTCTTAAGGCCAAGTCCCTCTTCACTGTTACCCCCGGTTCCGAGCAGATTCGCGCCACTATTGAGCGTGATGGCCAGCTCCAGACTCTCGAGGAGTTCGGTGGTGTAATCCTCGCCAACGCTTGCGGTCCTTGCATCGGTCAGTGGGACCGCAAGGACGTCAAGAAGGGCGAGCCTAACTCCATCATCTCCTCCTACAACCGTAACTTCACTGGTCGTAACGACGCCAATCCTGCTACCCACGCCTTCGTCGCTTCTCCCGACCTTGTCGTCGCCATGACCGTTGCCGGTACCCTCAAGTTCAACCCCCTCACTGACAAGCTGAAGGACAAGGACGGCAATGAGTTCCTGCTCCAGCCTCCTACTGGAGAGGGTCTCCCCGCCAAGGGCTACGACCCCGGCCGTGACACCTACCAGGCTCCTCCCGCCGACCGCGGCTCCGTCAACGTCGCTGTCTCCCCCACCAGTGACCGTTTGCAGCTCCTTGCTGGATTCGAGCCCTGGGATGGCAAGGACGCCAACGGCATCCCTATCCTCATCAAGTGCCAGGGCAAGACCACCACCGATCACATCTCCATGGCTGGTCCATGGTTGAAGTACCGTGGCCACCTTGACAACATCTCCAACAACATGCTGATTGGTGCTGTCAACGCTGAGAACGGCAAGGCCAACTCTGTCAAGAACAAGTTCACTGGCGAGTACGATGCTGTCCCTGCTACCGCTCGTGACTACAAGGCTCGTGGTGTTAAGTGGGTTGTTATTGGCGACTGGAACTACGGCGAGGGAAGCTCCCGTGAGCACGCCGCTCTGGAGCCCAGACACCTTGGTGGTCTCGCCATCATCACCCGCAGCTTTGCCCGTATCGTAAGTCTTTCTGGTTCGTCATTTTGCATTCTCGGAATAATACTAACCCTCTTTTCACAGCACGAAACCAACCTGAAGAAGCAGGGTATGCTTCCTCTCACTTTCGCTGACCCCGCCGATTATGACAAGATCAACCCTGAGGACACCGTCGACCTCCTTTGCACTCAGCTCGAGGTTGGCAAGCCCATGACTCTCCGTGTTCACCCCAAGGATGGCAGCGCTCCCTTCGACATCTCCCTGAACCACACCTTCAACGAGTCTCAGATCGAGTGGTTCAAGGATGGCTCTGCCCTCAACACCATGGCCCGCAAGTCCGGTACCAAATAAATCTAGTTGCGACAGTCCGCTTGAAGGCTAAACCCTCCGCATACGATGTCGAAGGTTTGTAAATTATGTCTTGAGTGTTCCTAGCGATCACTGGGAACATCGTTTTGAGCTTCTGAGTTTAGTGTATGTATCCTGCACTTGACTCGAGTGTTTGGAGAGTGGACAGCGGCCTCTTGACCTGCTTTTCACGGTTCATGAAAAACGGTGCTCTGAAAATTCTAACGATTTGTGTTCTCCGTTACCACCGAAGTTTCCTTGTTGTTTTCTACCATCCCGAGTTTGGGTGGACTCTATGGATATAGGCTTCCGTTTTCTCTTTTTTGCACACAGCCATTGTATGTTAGGGATCGCATGCATACCAAAGTCATTTCATTTTATGTTCAAGGCTAGATCCTTGTGATTCAGATCTTCTAGTAGCAGTTTGGCCTGTCTGGTTAAGTCGTAACACGTGAAATCTGGAGGTTGCTTCCCATGTGCCAAGTCCATGGAGTTTGCAAATGCCTCCAATGTGATATGAACTTCGACCTGGAGCAACAGGAAGCTATACAACCAATACACAGAAACCAACATAAATTCACTAGCGTACCTAATGACAGTTTAGCACCCCGCAATGAAACAACCTCGGCTACTAAGGGACCACTCTCTCCTCCATACTCGGGCTTGAGCAAAGTGAACCTAGCTAAATTCAGAAATGGCGATTAACAAATTGTAGACTGCCGGGCATTATAGTTGCGTCTAATTTGTATGGATATCCTCTGGCTATTCCTGGAGACTCGACGGTTGATCCGTTAGAAAGAAACAGTTTGTAAGCGGCTTTTGTGAAACGCAACTTCGCAGGCAAACTCCGCATATATCAACCACCATTAACATCACTTCCTAAACCATGGCTACACAACTTGTCCCGCTCTCAGAAGTGGAAAGGCTCAGTGCTTCAGTAGTCCGGATACTGGGGGGAAATCCTGGGAAGGTGAGTGCATTCTTGGCTCTTAAGGCTTCGCGCTGGAGCAGATAATACAAATCAATGACCCGGTTCGAAGCTAATGTGCGATCGACCGTATAGTTCACTCTGCAAGGTGAGTGGCTTACACAAGAGTCCTAAAACAAATCAGGCGTCTCATGCTGGATATCATAGGAACGAATACATATCTAATCGGACGGGGCCACCAGCGGATACTCATCGACACCGGCGAGGGCAAACCGTCGTGGGCAAATCATCTCAAAGGTGTGCTAGCAAGGGAGAATGCGACAGTCCACAAAGCACTCCTAACACACTGGCACCACGATCATGTCAATGGGGTTCCCGATCTCCTCAAGATTTGTCCGCAAGCGACGGTTTACAAACACCAACCAGATGAAGGACAGCTTGATATTGAAGATGGCCAAGTCTTCAGCGTTGAAGGCGCTACGTTGAAGGCGTACCATACTCCAGGGCATACCGTGGACCATATGATGTTCGTTCTTGAAGAGGAGGACGCCATTATCACTGGTGATAGTGAGTCTTACTCTCCACTAGGTAGTTGTTCTATGTGGTCACCGTTGCGGCTAACCTTTTTCTTACTTTTTTTTAAGACGTACTGGGTCACGGGACAGCAGTATTTGAAGATCTCCCAGTGTATCTGTCCAGCCTGCAGAGAATGCAGAATCGGGTCTCAGGCCGCGGATATCCAGGCCACGGTGCAGTGATAGAGAATGCCACTACGAAGATCACCGAGTACATCAACCATCGGCAGCAGCGTGAGGAAGAAGTAATTCGGGTACTGCGGTATGGAAGACTTGAGGTCCCGGACAATGAACCTTCTCCAGAACGCAAGGCTTCATGGACCCCCCTCGAACTAGTCAAGGTTATCTATCGGAATGTTCCCGAAAGTCTTCACTTACCTGCTTCACATGGTGTCCTGCAGGTGTTGATGAAACTGGAGGCCGAGGGAAAGGTGGTCCATAACACAGAGACGGGGAAATGGAGCATAGACAATGGAAAGTCTGCATTGTGAATCACATACTACTGCCCGGCAGCGGATGCTTGATTTCAAATCCGTCTCATAGCCCTCCTGTATGCGCGATTAATATTGTGAGATATATATATATATATATACATATATATAT